>JARJLF010002462.1:0-37592 GCA_029378395.1 Mycena leptocephala
TTTGTCCGTTGCTGCCTTTCTTCAGTTGATCCGCTGATGGGTTATGTCGTCACAAAGTTAGGGGTTCTCATCCTGTCGTTCCCCCCATGTCTCCTGCAACCACCGAAGTCTCATACACAGCAGCAGATGTGTATGCTTGAAGCTCTAATCTTCCAATTCAACTACTGACTAGTTCATAGTGACGTCCTGAAGCCTGCGCTGATTGATCTCGTCGAACGTCAGATTGACAAATGGCCGGGTGGAAACTTCAAGCGAACAGATAAGAAAATTACTGCAGCACATATCGCAAAGTGTTGTTGGATCCCAGTCATGGATCACGAAACAAAGCACAGAGCATCATCTCTATCAAATGAGCATAATGACTTGCCGTGGTAAGTCTAACTTTGCCCCATAGATGCCACTGACCGTGCGTAGATTCAAGGCAGGGTTCAAAGGAGCAAGAGGTATGTAATGCATTCCTTTTTATTCTTCTATGGGCCTTATGTGTAGAACCCAGGAAGCCCGAATTCGACAACACAATTCCGTTACATTGCTAATTGAAGATGCTCGTATTTCACTCAAGATATCTCAGCCGGTAAATCTTTACGTGCTGGAACCGGAAGACGAGGAAGGCAACTGGAGAGCTGATTTGAAGGATCTTTTGAGGAAGTTGCAGTCCAGTAATAAATCACTTACAGGTATTTGCCTTTCCTGCGGCCATTCTCAGACTGCATTTAATTTAAATGTAGGATCGTACAAGTTGGCGTTCCCCGATCCTGACCATCCTGATTACCGAATCTATTTTGCCAAAGTCACTAGCAATACACCTTGGGATGAGGTTGAGCCGATGCCCCCATGTGTCGTTATTCCAGCGACAAACTGCCTTGAGATTTTTGTTGAACATGTCAGTTTTCTGTCCCACCGAATCTCGCAATTAGCTCATATCGATACTGGGACCTTCGATGTTAGTGATCCCAATGCCAAGCCTCTCGAGGTTGCACAGCATCGGACAACAAATGTAGCAACAACTTCATCCAACAACTCTGGTCTAAATGCAGATGTTGAATGGCTCACGGCCGAACTTAAAACTCTGCCCGGGTATTCTGACTTTAACGAACATCGACACAAGGTCCAGCAAAATTCCGGTGTTGTTGCATCGTGGCAATTTCTGGCACTCATGTCGCAGAATTATTTTGGGAAGCCATCCCATAGCTTTGTTTGGGGAACCGTGTAATATTTTTAATCCTGCCACAGAGTCAAGCAGCAAAAAAAATCCAAAAACAGAGCATACACGCAGCGGTGGGACTCAAATCAACGGCCTTTACCGAAGCAGAGAATGCTGTTCGAATTCTCAGACGCTACGGGGAAGGTGGTTCCAACCCGACACAAGCTGTCATCGACCGTATCGCGTTGAATGAAGACAAACCAAAGGGGGCCAAGGCTTTATATCCTTTCTTGGTTAATTGGGAACGGATCACGATTAGAACTCTTGTCATATACTATCGGAAACCTGTGCTATGCCTCGGATCATGCCCACTAGAAGTTGTCCCGGAGATCACAGCACTGAAATAAATATTATAATTTTCTGGGACATGGGGGCTCCTGTTGAATACTTTGAAATTTGCCATATAACAAATATACACCCTAATCGGCCCCTGATTTTTTTCCTTACAACGGAGATGTGTTCTCACTGAGACAGAAATATAATTGAAGAATTACTTACATAATCACATCGAGAGAACGGTAAAGAGGACGCACAAATAATCCACGCAGAAGAGGTGCTGAAGTACTACCTACATAGGCCTCAATAAGCTGAAGATTGGCTTTAGAATTCTTGGCCTGTACTTCACGCATAATGCTGACTCACACTGCGCAATGGTTAAATTTTTACGGGCTGCTTGCTTATTGCACTTAAGGTGTTAGCCACCCACTGGTTTGGGCCAGAATAAACTTAATCCAGAGCACTTGGTCATCATAGGAGAGTAGTGAATTAGTTTTGACACCCAGGAAGTGACAAGGAGGCCAATAATGCGTCGTTTCAACGCGTTTATGCTGGTGGGAGAGGGTCACGTGACCCCATTTTACGGTAAAACACGATCATTTTACCGTAAAATGATCAGAATTAAGTGCTTAATACATTTAGGGGAGCTTATTTCGCTGTTTTCCCCGTGTACCGCAAGCATACAGCTAAATATTCCCAACATTCTATGCTCATAGCAACCACCTGAGTCAGAAAAGGTATCTACCAAAAGTCAGGGCCTTTCCTTTTTTTTTTTTTTTTTTTTTGGAGCATTTGGGATAATGATACTTTGTCTGCAGAAGCATTCGAAGCTCATCTGCTGGGTTGCTGGGTATTAGCCAGTCGGTGCCGTTGAATTTTGTCCAGGAGGAAATGCCGTTACGCCCATATTTTAAACCAGTGTGGGACTCTGGCCCGAAAAAATTATCCTATCCCATGTCTATCAATTATGGGCCGTATACCCACTAAAACCCCCTCATGTGTCCAGTCTTCCGGCAATGAGTCTTCGTCCATAAGTAGGCCACTCCATGTATTCAAAACCACTTGTTTATTTACAGCCGATGTCAGTACCGAGGGTGCGGATCGAAAATTTTCTGTTTTGGGATGTTTCCAAAGAATTCCCTATATCTCTGTCAGTTCTTCACCGATTCACATAAAAACTAAATAGATCTACTCAGCTAATTCATGCACAATTAGTGATAGAGAGGAACTTGCGAAAATATTATGTATTAGGTAATTTCTGTTTTGGGGCTGTTTTTGCACTGAATACCGTCTAGCATGGTGAGAACATTTCCCAGTGACCTAGAATTTTGGGAGAGACAATGTGTATATGTTATGAAACAAGTGGTAGAGCCAGAACTATGTGAAATGTCCAGATGAATGTGATCTTGGCAATATCTCCGAAAGCCAAAAACTGCCAAATGTTTTCACTGGAGCTAGAAGGACTGTAACTAAATTATCCTCACTTCTGGATCTATCACATGTTTTGTCAGGTATGCATGTTGTTTCTCCCAAAATTCCAGGTCGCTGGGACATGTTCTGGCCATGCTAGACGGTATTCAGTGCAAAAACAG
Source organism: Mycena leptocephala (assembly GCA_029378395.1). Taxonomy (NCBI): domain Eukaryota; kingdom Fungi; phylum Basidiomycota; class Agaricomycetes; order Agaricales; family Mycenaceae; genus Mycena; species Mycena leptocephala. The sequence continues at coordinate 3,073 of JARJLF010002462.1, forward strand.
CCCCAAAACAGAAATTACCTAATACATAATATTTTCACAAGTTCCTCTCTATCACTGATTGCGCATGAATTAGCTGAGTAGATCTATTTAGTTTTTATGTGAATCGGTGAAGAACTGAGAGATATAGGGAATTCTTTGGAAACATCCCAAAACAGAAAATTTTCGATCCGCGGCCTCGGTACTGACATCGGCTGTAAGTATTGTGATATAAGCTTACCTGAGGCGAAGGAGAAGTGCTGTGGGGACAGGGAAGATCCTCAGTGTTGCCTCTGCTGCGTTGTAGACGTCAAAGTATGGAAAAAGTGAGTGATGCCTTTGTAATGCCTGAAAAATACGGCCTCCTATGGGTGCACATCGAAAACATAACACTCACGGGGTAGAATATGAGATTTAGGAGGCATTGAATGGTACTTCAAAAGACAAGAACCAAGAACAGTGAAGAAAAAGCCGCGGCATTGCACAATGCACAAAAGCCGCATGTGGCCCGTTCGGCTTTTGCGCAACCTATCTAATTGCATCCCGAGTTTCCTGTGTGCGTGCCTCAAAGTTCCAAACCCCACAGAAACTGTGTACTCTCCCCTCGAGCTCTGTATGAGTTTGTTTTGAACCACATGTCTTTGCCTCCTAGGGGGCAGATATACTCCTTTTGTTGCAAATTGAACCAGCTCTCTGAGCATCTCTTGGTGTTCATCTCGGTCATCTCGGAACTCTTGAGCCATGCCGTGATCGCAAATATGTAAGTGGAAAACAATAATTCATTGGCTCTGCCAGGAATATGAACCATTTGATTGTTGTTCCAGCGATTGGCTCACTCGATGTAGTACGTACCTCTAGCACCTACTTCTAGCACCGTCCGTCTATGTTGACCTGCTCTGAACAGGGCCTAGAACTCTTACCATGTAAATAACTGCAACTCGATCCACACCTTCTGATTGAAAGCCTGCCTGTGTCTTGAACCTTGCAGTTTCTCCTATTTCGAGGTGAGCTGAATTCAACTCAGAGTTGTACTGTTGATTGGTGTTTTTGTGATCGGAACAATCCCCCTCAAAGCCTTTACGGTAGCAAATGTGAGGAAAGATAGTAGGTCTTTATTAATGTGTACAGGATACAAGAAATCAAGATAGGTACAGCAGGGTTGGCTGGTGCGAGTCTGTGGAAAAATCAAGAGAACTGAGGTGATATGAATAGAGCAATCACAGCTCACCACCAGAAAGGTTAGCAACCCTGATGAAGGAGTAGCAACTAATTCCAATGTCACCAAGATTTACTGGGCAGCCCTGAATGCAGGATCAATACATTTGTGCCATTCCTTGCCATGGACAAATCGAGAGAGATCGAGTTTTGTTGTCCCTTCTTTACAGATAACAAGTGTATTTAGTGGAAGATAGAGACCATTACGACGCCACGGGGGGACCCAAAACATGAGTTTTGCAGCACTATTCAGTACCCACTCATCTTTGAATGTGGGGAAATCACCAAGAGGATTTTGTGCCGGGAGTGTAATCTACGGGAGATATGAGTTTTGGAGACCTGAAAGTTATTTCTCTTGGCACGTACTACTTTGCTATGGTCTATGTGATCAGGTTTGGCATTGGTTGGGGTGCCCAACCAGAAATCCATTTCCGTCATTGGCCCCATTAGTGCTGCTGTATGAGCATCCCAGAGGCACAGAGTTTCGCCATCAGATCCAGACACAATCTGGGTGTTGTCTGGGGAGAGAGAGACAGACCTGACCCAGTCAGTGTGCCCTTCCAAGGCTGTTTGAGCATCCCAGAGGCGCAGAGTGTAGTCACCTGACCCAGACACAATCCGGGTGCCATCAGGTGAGAAACAGACAGACCCGATCCAGGCAGTGTGTCCTTCCAAGGGTTTGCCCACAGCTGCCCCTGTTTGAGCATCCCAGAAGCGCAGAGTTTTGTCATCTGAACCAGACACAATCCAGGTGCCATTAGGTGAGAAAGAGACAGACATGATGTCGTCAGTGTGTCCTTCCAAGGGTTCACCCACAGGTGCCCCTGTTTGAGCATCCCAGAGGCGCAGAGTGTTGTCACCTGACCCAGACACAATCTGGGTGCCATCAGGTGAGAAAGAGACAGAACTGATCCAGTGAGTGTGCCCTTCCAAGGGTTCACCCACATGTGCTCCTGTTTGAGCATCCCAGAGGCGCAGAGTTCTGTCATCCGACCCAGACACAATCCAGGTGCCATCAGGTGAGAAAGACACAGAGTTCACGTGGCCAATGTGTCCTTCCATGGGTTCACCCACAGGTGCCCCTGTTTGAGCATCCCAGAAGCGCAGAGTTTTGTCATTTGACCCAGACACAATCTGGGTGCCATCAGGTGAGAAAGAGACAGACCTGATCTTGTCAGTGTGTCCTTCCAAGGGTTCACCCACAGGTGCCCCTGTTTGAGCATCCCAGAGGCGCAGAGTGTTGTCATCCGACCCAGACACAATTTGGGTGCCATTAGGTGAGAAAGAGACAGAGTGCACATAGTCAGTGTGTCCTTCCATGGGTTCACTCACAGGTGCCCCTGTTTGAGCATCCCAGAGGCGCAGAGTGTTGTCATCTGACCCAGATACAATCCGGGTGCCATCAGGTGAGAAAGAGACAGAGTTGATCCAGTCAGTGTGTCCTTCCAGGGGTTTAACCACAGGTGCCCCTGTTTGAGCATCCCACAGGCACAGAGCTATCTTATTCGACCCAGACACAATCTGGCTGCCATTGGGTGAGAAAGAGACAAAGTTCATGCAGTCAGTGTGTCCTTCCATGGGTTCACCCACAGGTGCCCCTGTTTGAGCATCCCAGAGGCGCAGAGTTTTGTCATTTGACCCAGACACAATCTGGGTGCCATCAGGTGAGAAAGAGACAGACCCGATCCAGTCAGTGTGTCCTTCCAAGGGTTCACCCACAGGTGCCCCTGTTTGAGCATCCCAGAGGCGTAGAGTTTTGTCACCTGACCCAGACACAATCCGGGTGCCATCAGGTGAGAAAGAGACAGACATGATCCAGTGAGTGTGTCCTTCCAAGGGTTCACCCACAGGTGCCCCTGTTTGAGCATCCCAGAGGCGTAGAGTTTGGTCACCTGACCCAGACACAATCTGGGTGCCATCAGGTGAGAAAGAGACAGACATGATGCCTCAGTGTGTCCTTCCAAGGGTTCACCCACAGGTGCCCCTGTTTGAACATCCCAGAGGCGTAGAGTTCTGTCATTTGACCCAGACACAATCCGGGTGCCATCAGGTGAAAAAGAGATAGACCTGACCTCGTCAGTGTGTCCTACCAAGGGTTCACCCACAGGTGCCCCTGTTTGAGCATCCCAGAGGCGCAAAGTTTTGTCATTCGACCCAGACACAATTCGGGTGCCATTAGGTGAGAAAGAGACAGACCTGATCAAGTCAGTGTGTCCTTTCAATGGTTCACCCACAGGTGCCCCTGTTTGAGCATCCCAGAGGCCTAGAGTTTTGTCACGAGACCCAGACACAATCTGGGTGCCATCAGGTGAAAAAGAGACAGACATGATCCAGTGAGTGTGTCCTTCCAAGGGTTCACCCACAGGTGCCCCTGTTTGAGCATCCCAGAGCGCAGAGTTTTGTCATTCGCCCCAGACACAATCTGGGTGCCATCAGGTGAGAAAGAGACAGAGTTGATCGCGTCAGTGTGTCCTCGCAATACCTTCTGTATCCTGGGCCAGTGGTCTTCCAAAGGGCCCTGTGTTTGCAGAGTTTTTGGAAAGAATGATTGAAACTGCTTTTTTACTTTTGACCCATTGGGTGCTAAAGGCAGGGCTGAAAGATAAAGATGGGGTACACTCTGGACAATGACAGGTGCAAAGGATGCAACAAACTTGATGGTGTCTGAAATCAAATCTTCGAGATCTCTGTTGTGGCCCTGGCATATCAAGGTTAAACTGTGAAGGGAAGATATCTGCTCTCATACCTTTGTATACTGAAACCCAATTCTTAGTGCTTCTGTTGCAATTGATAATTCACCTAGAAGACTAAGGACCTCTAGCCAATATAGAACTTTGTACACATGACTCTTGAGAAAGCTTCAAGAACCTTTTCATTGAATGGAGTCTTGTGGATGTGGTTAAACCAGTAGGTACTCGAGTAGGCCAGTGGGGGCAAAACTCCTTCTGAAACTCGTAGAGAAATGTTGGGCACATCCACATTCAGGCAATGTGAATCCTCAAGAGCACAGATGTTAAATTTCAGGTCATTGTTCAGTATTTGCAAGCAGCCCAGGGAAAGACAAAGATGGTCAATTTTGGGGTTAATTGACCATGGTTCTCTGCCAGAGCGGCTGGCGTCTGTGAGGTAGTCTGCAAATGATGCATGGAGTGTCCGTGCCTCAGTATCAGGCCTCCATTGGATTACACACCCAAGGTGGTGAAGAACCTTGGCTGAGCTTCCCGGATCAAAGGATAAGATCCTATCAATGGTTGTGTCAGTCATGGGTACCCTCCCAAGCACAACACATGTCACGACGGCATGGGCATCCTCTGCAAACTTTTTGTCTGTTCTCCATAGAGGAGCAGAATTTTCCAGTGCTATCCTGTACAAGTTATCAAGGTTGAAACCCTGGCTTGAATTCTGAGCAAGCAAAATGCGGAGGCGGTTGGTTGGTCGATAGCTCTTCACAAATTTGATGGCTGTGGATGCCCAAATGAAAAGGCCCTCTGATAGATTGACCAAGGCTTGGATATCGCTGTCTGCTGGCCGAGGTAGGTCGTGAATATGAGTAATCTCATGCCGGATGAATATCTCCACATCATTTGTGGTCTTTTCCAAGGTCCAATGTGGTAAACAGGGTTCAAACTCGTGGGTGATGTCAGAGTCCAGTCGACTAGTAATGAATATCCGAAGGAAACGAGGAAGTTTTGGGAACTCATTGGAGATCAAGGATAGCAGGCCAAATCGAGAATGTGAATGTCCACATTCATCCAGTGCATCAAGAATGACAAGGATTGGGCCTGTGATGTAGGGTTCAGCGGCCCGTAGTGGATCCAGCAACAGTTTTGTGAACTGTGTGAGAAGAGGTGCATTTACAATTGCGGGGTCGTGATTGATTGCCTTCACAACAGCCAACCCAACATGTGGATTGGAAAGAGCCAACCAGTACGCAATGGTGCGAATTACAGCATCGGGATCGCTTCGTGCCTGGTCATTCCTGTCAAAGAAGAGAAAGGCTCCAAGGCGCCCCAGTTCCCTGAGAGATTCTGCGATTGTTGTGGACACTGTACTTTTCCCTGAGCCCGTAACACCAGATAACCAAAGAATGTTCCCAGCATCAGATGAATCAGTAGCCCATTCAGTAATGTCATCAAGGGTTTTGCGACGAGTCCCCACCAGACACAGGGACCGTGAGATAGCATTCATGTCCACTGGATTGAGCCTTCTGAGCGCATTGGATTGGTCTGACAAAATGGGTCAGTCCACCCAACCCAAACACCGCAGAACTGAACACACCCAAACTTTCGACCACATCCAGAATTTTTGTGGACACAAACAAGGACTGGACTATCAAGCCACCCTCAAATGACTGCTTGAGCTCACGCAAGGCACCAGCGAGTTCGTCTATCTTCTGCTCTGCATTACTCCAGATGCTCTGAACAGTTCGGCCTGGGTGCAAATTTAGTTCACTTCGAGGGTACAAGGCAAGCTACGCACTAGCGAATCCATGCGCCATATACTTTTGAATGAAAAAGCTGCACTCTACTGTTTGTTTGACAATAGCAAGGGCCGTGTCCTCAACACTCTTGATCTTATCTACAAAGTCAACAGTGCCCACAAACGAATAAATGTCGACCATTATCCTGGCGAGATCAAGGAGCTTCTTGTCGGTTTCTTTCCGATGTTTCACAGCCTGTTATGAACCAATTAACCAATCAACGTTACAACACATCAAGCTACTCTCACGTTGTATACGGAAGTTAGGACCTTCCAAGCAATATTTGCGTAGGGGTGGATCTTGAGCACATACGTGGTTAGTAGCGGTATGTCACTTCAGATGCATAGGGCATACCGTAGCAATTTGGTCTCCAACCTTCACGAGGATTTCCAGCTTTGAAGTCAATGCATACAACGCTGAGCCGATGGGTGTGGCAGCATCCCCAGCTCCGAGAATTGCACTCTGAATTTTATCTACCGCGAGCGTAGCACCTTCTTGAGTTGCCATCAAGCTCACCGAGAGCGTCCCCACAGCGCTTCCTTTCGACTTCCCCTTCACGCCTAAGAGGTCCAACTTCACAACTGATCACAGCGGATCAGTGTATATAGAATGCGTGAACATGTCTCCCAACCATTCGCCTTCCCATCACCGTTGCAGAGGTCCCAAAGGGATTTGATATCCGCATCCGCCGAGGCTATACACTCATCTCCGAGGCGAGAATCGTGGAAAAGCCGCAAAGAAATACGGTCGGATGGGGAATCCGCCGAGCTAGAGCAATCAGGACGGATCGAAAGGCTTCCCATAGGTTGGAGCGGCTTACATTGGCAATATGTTACCCCATTTGCCTGAATGCCCGCCCGCGACGGTATGAGTCCGATGTATCTCTCCACCATCGCGGTGGATCGCGACGTAGAATTTCGGTGACTTGCGATGCAGCGGGCCTGGCTTCCACGAGATTCCTTCCACACTTTGGACTGAGGGAGATCAGGATTGGGTCAGAGGCAGTTGCTCGCATGAGACGCACTGAGCAACGAGTAATCCGACGACATGGGGTGCAGATTGAGAGAGAGGTGGTTTCCCTACACGTAGCCGTACGCACAATGGCTGGTTCTCACGGGCGACATGGGAAAAATATAACCAGTTGGGTAGATATCGACTAAATGTGGGCACATCTGCACTGCAGGTTCGTCTTCAGGTTGAAGGACAATTGTCTCGATCCCACGTTATCCATGCCTATATATCACCCACCCCTGGCTTTTTGGGATTAGGGCGAAGCCAGACGGCAGAGGCGGCAGAAGTCGCTCGTGTGTCGTCCGATCTGGCCCAAGAATAGCAAACAACGCCACGCCAAGGGAGACGAAGTTACCAGATGGAGACAGATGCCTTCTGGCGTGGACGGCGCGAGCTTACAAATGCTGCGCGGTGAACGGAAACCGGGCTGGACCCGTCCTCGCGAGTTGAGGGCAGAGCCGCAGCCGCATTGGAACTATAATGGGACTGGCGACTTGTGGAACTGAGAGGGCGATCCGGAGACATCAAAGCCCTGACGGAACAGGAGGCCTACAAAGAGTACGGCGCTTCGCGCCGGCTCCCACTTGCTGGATGTAACTAAAATAAGAACCTTGATCCGAGCTACCGGAATGATAGATTAAAAGCAGAGTTTAAAAAGGCTTCGGACGGACACATAATTTTATAAAGAGAGTGAAAGGGCGGAGGTGGGTAGAACACACTGGACGATAGTGTCGTTCCCGACGTAATAGGGCAGTCGCTCGCTCCGCTCACGGGTAGGCTAAAAGGGGATTAGATTGTTTATGGAGCGGCTCACTTAGTGACCACCTCTCCGTGACAGCCGCCAAATCGGGCGCAGGCCGATTTTATTATTATTGTGTACCTCTTTAGGCAATTTTGGACGATCATTTTCTACCAAATTCAGTGGTCATTGTTTGAATGCGCTCGTGAATTTTGACTTCGTTACAACCTTGCTTTCCACTCAATTTTCACTGCAATATGGGACGGAAAAACCAGAGTCACATAAATGCCGCAGCTCGTGCTCGTGCGGCCAGACATGTCCCTCGCGAAATTGTCCCCGACCAGTCAGATCTCATCGCGGCGACCGAAATTACAATTGCCACCCGCATCAGAGGAGACAGATTGCCACCGAGATTTTCGGCCTGGGATGACGACTCGGACGATGATTATGACTGCGGATACGATGGAGGAGTCAATACATATTTTTCGGACGATGAATACGATCCAGAGGGTGATGCTGATTCAGATTTCATGGATTTGGAGCTCTCTGACTTTGACGAAGAAATTCTGGAAACCCTCAAGGCCGAGCTGGCTTCCCTTGCGAAACCTGGGACTGTGTTTGAAGCACTTGGAAAGTCAACGTCAAAAAAGGATTGGAAAAAAGCAGAGGCAAATCGGAGTTTGAGGTACAGTGGTAATTCCGAAAGGACAAGATCCCGGCAGGCAAAGCAGGCCTGTGAACGCCAAACGCAGCGTGAAGAGTTCCAAAAGTCGTGAGTGCATTGAATCTCCTCATATTTAATATCCTTGAATTCCATTCGCAGTTCCAACCCACAGATGATCATGATGCGCAAGATGTTTTTGACACCATCGGCACCACCACCTCCCCCCCACCGCAGCTCGAGACAGCACCAGCAGAACTCGTTGATTATCTTTCTGACCACTCCAGCGACGAGTCCGAGGAAGATAGTGGCAGTGATGCAGATGACGAGGAGGAAGGGAGTTCTACCACGGTCAATCAATGTTTGCCTGGTGCTCCCCTCTCAAGTGCCGGAAGTTGGAGACTCCCATACGTGAATAGCGTCGACAGAGACAGGCTGAACGTCTCAAAGCGTTTGATACAGCGTTAGTTGACATCAAGAAGCTTATAAAGTCGAAGAAAACCGAATTCGATGCTGGTTGTAACAGCCTCCAGGATGTCAGCGACGGTGCTTTAGGTCAGCCTTACCGTGACGTAGCCCGACGTGGCCACAGTCCCAGTGTGGGTGTTGAGGGGAAAGATGTCACTGCATCGAATAGCAAGTGACCATCTGCCAAGAACCCATGCAAGTTGAACCAGAACCCGGACCATGGGAATGGTGTGCAGTCGATGCAGCAATAACCCGGCCTAACCGGGTTATTCCAGGTTGCTGTTCTGTGTTGCTTGCAGCGAGAATTCGTAGGCAACGAGTGTCCGATACTGATATAGTGTACTCAGACACACACAACTCTAGTCCACTAGCAGTGTTCCATGTTGGTGATTGGTTGTGGGTACACTGCTCTATGACCATGCAGACCTCTGCCGGGTAACCGGCCAGAGTCTGCCTTGCTAATCCACATGGAGGCAAGTGTCTCGACATGTGGATGCAAGTTTGGTGAAAGCAGTTTCCAACAACGAACCGCTTGGGCCCGAGGGCTGTGGCAACCAGGGATAGATGGAGAGAGTCGAGTATAGGGGCCAGGGGTTTGTCGATGACCACAACTGCGAGAAGACAGGACCCAAGGCAACAAGACAGACAGAAGGAAGACCAGCTTAAGTCACACACAAGTCAAGTCAAGGCCAAAGTAAGGCCGGAGAATAGACGAGATAGAATCTACGCAAAGGAATTCTACTGCTACTTATATACTGTGAATACAAAGGGGTCCGATCATATGAATATGCATTCTCCACTGATCATCAAAGGATCGAGATGTCAGTTACAAGGGGTGTGGTTGAAATACGATTGGGTTGAAATGCGATCGTGTTTGAAATACGATCGTGGGCAAAAGATGATCATGGTTGAAATATGATCGGTAGGAGTTCCAGTGAGGAGCCAGAGTGATCATGATCGAGTTGGATGTGCCTAGCATATAGGGTTTGGTGCTCCTGACACTGAGGAGTCCAGAGACTAGTGGCAGTTGGACACATAGGAGTAGGTCAGGGGATAGACACCTGTCCACGGAGAGGGGTCGTGAGGACAAGTCGTTTCGAGTGCTAGGGGTTAAGAATAACCCTGGCGATATGTAGTTTGATAGGAGGTTGAGGAACGACCAGGCAACAGTGTCGTTCCGAATATCCTCGATCATTGGTTGTTTGATCTGAAACCCGGGGGTTCTAATAACCCAGGGATGTGTTTGAGCCGCAATGAGCGGTGCGAATTGCGCGAACGAAAGGGTTCGAGAAAGGCCAAGAAATGCCAAATCATGACCATGCGAGAGCAATTCAAAGTTATTTGGTGATGGTCATCAAGCATGGACAGTTGACGGTTGAAGCATCCGAGCGAGCTGCAGAGAGCCAAGGGTTTGCGGCAAAATGGGGTGCACGTTTGGTGCGACAGTGGACACGTGGTTGGATCACAGAGTGAAAGCTTCCGACGTCACAAAAAGGCCGACACGCCAAGGCTTATTCATTGCTCAATGATCCAGCAATTAAAGCGAGCTTCGCGCCTTTGTTCGCTCAAAGAAATGGTCCATGGATCCTGTGAAGCTCGCCGAGCTCACCAAAGGCACCCTTATTCCAGCAGCTGCCGACAAATACCTGCGTCAAATTGTTCAGGACGAAATGCCCCGTGGATTGGAAAAATACATGGAGATTGAGCTCTTTCCTCGCCTTCACCTCAATGTTGGGACCAAGGGCATCTCCCTCAGTACCGCGGCCGCTGGCTCCACCGTGAGGGCTTCAAGTACACCGGGCATAAAAAAGGACTATATTTTGATGGGCACGATCGCCCTGATGTCGGCATCGAAGATAAATTTCTCCCAGCAATGCAGGAACACATGAGACGCCTTGTCCGTTACATCATGGGGGACGTCGAGAAAGAGCTTATTATTCCCCGGGAAAATTATGTTGAAACCCGGCTCGTCATGGTCTCACATGATGAGATGATGGTTCAAGCCAACGACGCAGCAGTGAAGTCCTGGGTTTTGAAGACCAACATGCACTTCGCAAAAAGGGGGTTGGACGTGGATTTCACAGAAGCGATATCATCTGTTCAACTCACGGTCATATCCCCGAGGCTGGCAAAGAACTCGAATACGGCAAAAATTATGACGGGTATTGGACCGGGAGCTTTTCTGCAAGCAACTTCGAAACAAAATTATCCCAGCCTTTGAACAGCACCATGGACCCGGATTTCAGGCCCTCATCGTCGTCGACAACTCCCAAGGTCACGCAGTATATTCTGTCAAGCTCTACTGGTTTCTCGGATGAATGCAAAACCCGGAGGAAAACAAGCTCGCATGCGTGCGGGTTGGTTCTTAAAAAATGGCCAGAGGGTTGTTCAGCCAATGATATTCCCTGCCAATCATCCAAATTTTCCGGACCAACCAAAGGAAATGAAACAGGTTCTTGCCGAGCGCGGATTCAATGTCAAGAACCTGCGAGGGTCATGCAAGGGGAAATGTGACTTTGCAGCATCTGACTGTTGCTGCAAGCGTGTCCTCGAGCTCCAACCTGACTTCAAGGAGCAAAAATCATTGGTTCAGGAAATCATCGACGCAGCCGGACATCTTTGCATATTTCTTCCCAAGTTCCTGTCAGTGGAACGTGAGCTGGCCTTCATCAAATTCTTCTGGGGGGGGTTAAAAAATTTCTTCGCGAGAATTGGGATTATACTTTTGACACCCTCAAAGAAAATTTGCCAAAGGCATTGGCCTCTGTTCCGGTTTGACAATTCGACGCTGGGAGCACTGCATGCACAGGTGGATGGATGCATACAGCAGCGGAATGGAGACCCAACAAGCACAGCTGCATGTTCGTGCATTTGGTTCAAGCAGTATAAATCGCACAGACGTGTTCCAGAGCGTGTTGCAAGGGCTCACGATCAGTAGTAGTTATGTTTTATACCCTACGCTGAATCGGCCCTCATGAAAATTTATAAGTCCTTCAATTTTTTAGCAATTACCTATCCCTCTTAGGGATCTCTTGCCCCAACGAAAAGACGTCGTTTGGCAAGAGGAAATAAAAACTGATTTTTTTTTGCGTGAGTAATAACACTTGTCACGCAGAGGTGGTCACTAAGTGAACCGCTCCATAGATGTTGCTGAGGCAGAATTTTGATGAGAATTGATGGAGGAGCACTGCCCTATAACGTCTGGTGCAACTCGTATAGTAACCAGGTTCTCGTCTGTTCTCGTCCATTTCAGACAACAACGTACATAATGCTATGCTTCTGGGTAATTTTGGGTGTGGGTCCAGTCCTTCTCATCGACGACCACGACGACGATCATCTCTCCTGCCGCTGGATCCCGACTCCTTCGATGACGTGGACGAGCCCACGTATACGATAGCAATTTAATGCACGGTGTGCCGCAGGTCGGGTATGAGTGCGTGTGCGTATTTTCTTCGGTGCCCTTTCGTTTTCATTTATCACCTTGCTTTCTTACCTTCTGCTTTCTTTTGCGGATATCTTTCCATATGATACTTAATACCCACTTTCCGTCGATCCATCTCCTCTCCTCCCCCTTCTTTTTTATGCCGTCCTCCCTTTGTTGCTGTGCACCCTCCCTCGCCTTTTCTAGAGTCCGCGCCATCCTTGTCACTTCGTTACTTCCCTTAGCACTGTGGACCTTCGTGACTTCCAAAACATTGCGTGAAAGTTCGTAATCTCAGCTCGATTTAGTGTAACTTCGTCACTTCCTCTGTGCACCCCAAGTCCTCGTGAAAGCTCGTCACTTGAGCTGCACAGAGCGTACCCACATGACTGCGGTTATCCACGTGGAGAGTGGACGGCCAATCGCGAACATAGCGCCCACTCAAATTTACCTCCTGTTTTGCAGCATAACATTATTGAGTACAGACTTCATTCCACATGTCGTACTATCTGAGACCCCCTACCTGGCCACCCTACCTAGTTGGCCACTTGGAAGCTAGAAGGCCAGGGCTTGGTAATTATGACTGGGCATGATATACGAACAGAGTACGACCTCCAACGAAGGTCCAGACCAAATTTCAGCCGAAAGCGATGGGTTGATCGATAGCCCCGGCATCGCGGATCAGACTCCGAGGCGTGGGGACATCAATTTCTTGCCATCGCCTCACTTACTATTTCTCCACCATTTCTTCGTCGATCCACGACTTTTGGGTCTCATTCTGATCCCCCGATGCTGGGGCCTCTGTCTGTAATGCTACTGGATGGCAATGGTCCCATGACTCTCTTTTATGCACTCAGGAAAGCACGACTGCTTTTTTCGGTCTGCCATGCTGGCCACTGTCACGGTACACGATACCGCCCTGCTATCGGTCTGGAACCTTACAGTGGGTTTGGACCGAACTCGAGGCGACCGCTTTCCAAGCAATCAAAGACACGGTCACCCGGGAGCCGGTCCTTGGCTTACTGGACGAGTCCAAGCCGTACCGGCTGGAGGCAGATAGCTCAGACTCCGCTACCGGCGCTGTCCTGTCTCAACAGGGCGAAGACGGCAAGTGGCATCCGGTCGCATTCTACTCCAAGAGCTTGAGTCTGGTCCAACGCAACTACGAGATCCACACAAGGAGATGCTCGCGATCATCCGAGCCCTCGAGGAGTGGCGGCACTTCCTCGAAGGCGCAGCATCCGATCGAGATCTGGACCGACCACAAGAACCTGGAGTATTTCCGGAAGTCGCAAGATCTCAACCGGCGACAGGCACGGTGGTCCCTGTATCTGTCCCGGTTTGATTTCGAGCTTCACCACAAGCCTGGGCGCTCTATGGGTAAACCAGACGCGCTCTCCCGGCGTCCGGATCACGGACCGGGCCCGGACAACACGGATGTGACACTCCTGAGTCCCGCCCTGTTCCGGATCCGTGCGTTGGAGGGCATTGTGGCAGCCGGCCTGGAGGTCCCCCTTCTGCAGGATGTCCGAGAGGCGCTCGCCGGCGAACCGGACCTCGAGGAACCCGTGGCTCTCGCAGCTTGGAACCTCCTTAAAGCCCGAGGAACCCGGTCCACCCAGTCGGCCGAATGGCACGTCGAAGGTGGGCTGCTCTCTTTCCGTGGCAAGATTGTCGTGCCTCGGGACAAAGACCTTCGCCGTCAGATCCTGGAGCAGCATCATGACACCCGGGTTGCCAGGCATGCCGGCCGCTTCAAGACGTTGGAGCTAGTCTCCCGGAACTACTGGTGGCCCCAGATGTCCTGACATGTCGGCCGGTACGTAGCAACCTGCAACCTGTGCTGCCGCACCAAGGCTCTCCGGAAGCTTCCGGTTGGCGAGCTTCACCCGACCAAGATTCCGGAGGAGCGTTGGAGCACGGTCTCGGTAGACTTTGTAGTCGAGCTCCCGGAGGCCCACGGCTACGACTCGGTCATGGTTCTTGTAGACATCCTGGGTAAACGCGCTCACTTTATGGAGTGTACGACCCGGTTGGATGCTGTCAGAGCTGCCCAGTTGTATTACCAGAACGTCTGGAAGCTCCATGGCACCCCGAGAAGTACATCTCAGACCGCGGCCCCCAGTTCGTCGCCGAGTTCACCACCGAGCTTTGGCGCCTTATCGGGATCAAACCGGCCACCTCTACGGCCTACCACCCGCAGACTGACGGTCAGACAACGCGTCAACCAGGAGATGGAGCAGTTCATCCGGCTTTTCACTAACTACAAGCAGGATGACTGGGACGAGCTCCTTCCGGCCGGCGAATTCGCATACAACAACCACATCCACTCTTCGACACAGCAGGTTCCGTTCATGACAGACACTGGCCGGCTCCCCTGGATGGGGTTCGAGCCGAACGGGCCACATTCAAAAGTAGAGTCGGTTAACGAATTTCACGACCAGATCACTTCCGGGGTCTCCGAGGCGAAGGCTGCCCTCGTAAAGGCAAAAGAGGAGTACAAGCGGTACTATGACCGCCGACACACCCCTGCACCGGACATCAAAGTCGGCAACTGGGTCTGGCTCGATGCTTCTGACATCCAAACGACCCGGCCATCTCTGGAGCTCTCTCACCGACACCTAGGCCCTTTTAAAGTCACCAAGGTCGTCGGCCAAGGTGCGTACAAACTGGAACTGCCACCCCATCTCTCCTGCTCCACCCCATGTTCCCAGTCGTGAAGTTGCAGCTCACGGAAGATGACCCTTCGAGGGCCATCCGGGCTATGACGAACCGGCCCCGGTCCTACCGGACGTCCCTGGCGATGCACCCGAGTGGGAGGTCGAAGAGATCCTTGACGCGAAGATCCAGTACAAATCCCTCTGGTACATGGTCCGGTTTAAAGGGTATGACGAGTTGCACAACCAATGGGTGAAGCACTCCGATGTATTCGCCGACGAGGCCATCACCGAGTTTTACCGGAAGTACCCCTTGAAACTTCGGATCATCGCCCACGCCGCTTTCGATTCCCTCCCATTCTGCGACCCCTCCGTCCACGTTCGTTCTCTCCAGCATATGCGTCGAGTCGCCGCATTCCAAGGGGGGGGTGATGTCAGGGGAACCTCCGCCCGGCCCCGGTCACCCGGTACCCAGCTCCAGTCATCCGGGACCCGGTGCCTGGTCGACTGGCCCAAGTTATGTAATCCACCTAGGGAACCCCACAGGTCGCTTACGCAATGGCATCAAGTCTGCGATCAAGCCCGGGACATCTGCCGATCACTCCGGCCACGCGCTACTAGTCAGTAGCCTACTTATACCCACGACCTAGCGTGGGAATCCTCAGAGTTTCTTCTCTTCGGATTCCCCTTGCTAGGTGCGTATCTTCTTGTATTTAGCTACTTATTCATTACTTCGGATTCCCCTTGCTAGCCCCTTGAGATTCTTGGTCTAGAGGTTGCCCTTACACAGCTCAGATAATCAGAGGAGTAGATACATTAGTACTCATACATATTCTATACATCTTCATCCATAGACTTTGAATCCTCCAGTTCATCATCCGAGGTGTTGTATGAATCAATTCCGTGAAAACGGCATGTTGCCTGTTGATGAAGTTTCCTTGCCGCAAAATCCATGAAGATAATTTGGACAGCTCGTGACACGTCATGCGAAGCTGATCAAGCAGCCTTTGGTTCTCTTCAATAACCTGCTCCCTAAACAAATAGGATTCCTCAAGAAGTGTTTGTATTCTGCGCTAGTGTGTGTCAATGGTGTATGAGCATCACCAATGTTCAATGGGCCTGAGAATATTAGCATAAGATGTCATGTTAAGGGTCAGTGTAGGCGACGCATACCTGGCATCTCCTCCTTGACATGTCCAGAAGATGTGTGCGGCAAGGGGGGGTCAACATTAAAATTTTGTACACCGGGTCGAATTCGGGGGTAAATCAGGGTGGGAGATTAATATTTGAAGGTTTGAGCTCGATCTGAGGTCTGGTTCTCGAGATACATCAACTTTGATGGCTGAGGCGAATATTTTTTCGATTTTTTCTGACATTTTTTTTCGAACAAACACAGTTGCTGGAGTGTTTTTCGAAAAAAAATCGGCCAGACCCCCCCTCCCCCCCCCTACCGTGGGAAGATACCAACGAAAAATCGGAAAAATTCCAAAAAAATCAGAAATCGATTGCCAGCCCCCATTTTAGGCCCAAATCGACCCTATGTCCAAAATTTTAATGTTGACCCCCCCTTGGGTGCGGCACTGTTGCTGCCCTACTCACAATGGAACGCGAACAAGCGCGTTTTCTTGAGGGAATCTTGTCGGGAATTATGGAGTTGTGTGTATTTTTGTTGTGATGAGTTTCCTCAACCTTGACACTGTGGTCTGGGTTGGTGTGGTGCGTCAGGGACATGGGACGCGTTCGGTGATGTGACACTGTGACACGTGATACGGTTTGATCGGGCCGAGGCTTGTGTGACCGTATCATTGATACGGGAATCCTACTTTTCAAGTCGTTTGGTCTGGAGCTTTCCCATCCCTTCGAGCAAAATTCTGGAATTTTGGGACAACAAATCTTTTGTATATAAACACATTTCTGTCTACTCAGATTTTCTGTTCATGTGAGAGTCCGCTTAAAATCACCATGAGATAATGTTTGTCTCATTGACTGGTGAACAACTAACTGTACATGGACTATGAAAAGTTGGCTTGAATAGCTTTCAGCCGAAAAATTTCTGATCCGAGGTTTTTCCGAGATCGGACACGGCAAGTCGGGCCCAGCTGTCATGGGCACAGCTTTTTACTTTTTTTTTTTTTTGGAGCGTTGGGTCTTACCTAACGATACTCAGGCAGCAGAAGCATTCCAAGTCGTCCGCTTATGTTTCTGGCTATGGACCAGATGTTGCCCGGGAAGGTGTCCAGGAGGAAATGCCGTTACGCACAGTAATCACAAGTGTGGGACTCCAGCCTTAATATATTAACCAATGCCATTTTTCACAGTATACGGCTGTATACCCACTAAAACCCCCTTTTCGTAAGTCCAGTCATCCGGCAGTGAATCTTCATTCAAAAGCAGACCACTCCAAGTGTTCAGCACTAAATTTTTGTTGAAAGACAATGGACCGAATCTAGTCTTATTCTTCAAGATTCGATCTCGACTCAACGATGTGTTGATAGATCTCATCCATTGGGTACAAATTGCGAGCTCTGAATGGATTTTGCCTGGATGAGTTAATGTTCTGTCCACTCGCAACCTCCAAATTTCATGCCAGGCAACCGATACTAAGATAGCAAACAACCGTCCTTTCTGTGGCAATATTTTGCCACTTGGCGTATTAAACTGAACAAGATTACATCCCAGAACCAACCCCCAGTTCAATTTTGGCCAATTTAAGTATTTTCTGCACCAGAGTTGGCGTGTAAGATTCCAAATTAATTTTTGTTCAGGTGCCTTACAATCTAAGGCAATATGTTCCAGAGTTTCTGGTACATTGCATATGTGGCAGCGTCCGAAAACTTCCGAGTGTGGTATGTGAGTCCAGAAATCTCCCATTCGGAAAATGTCATGTATACATTTCCAGTAGAACTCGCGTGTTAGGCGTTGGAAGGTTGTGGAGCGAATACTCTGCCAGATCATTTTGTCAGTCGGGGTGATGTTTGAAAATTCCTGAACTGCACAACGGATTCGTTCGAGGTTAACAAAGGTTGATTTACGGTGAGGAATCGTTGTCAGGTTATTGATTATCTTAGTAAACAGTCGTTGTGAGCCACAGTATATTGAGATTCCCGGGCAATTGAACATCAGGTCAATTTCCGTATCAATCTCAACATTTATCTTTGTCAGGCTGAGAGCACATTTAGCCGGGTTCATTTCAACTTTCTTGAACTGAATTCTTCCAGATCGTTCATTTGAAGCAGCAAAAACGGCCTGTAACAACTCGAAGCCAGGATTCAGCATGTCCATTTCATATTTGATTCGGTCTTTGACTAGAACCCGTATCAAGAAATCAGAGGATGCACATATTAGAAGAGGTTGATTTTTTTGGCGAGTTTTGCAATATATATAGAAGTCCACCTAAAAGGGCAGTTGCAAATGATCGTGGAATGTATGGTTTGTCGAAAGTCATTAGGAGAATCATACAATCTGTCTGATGGTCGTGAGTAACAGTCACAGCTTTTTACTACTTGCTCTCAACGCCCACCATCCAAGTAGACACTTGTAATAATAGACTGTACTTGTACTGTAGAGACTTGGGACTGGTTATTGTACATGTACTTGTAAATATCGCTTGTAATATCACTAGTAATAGAGATAAATACCAAAGAAAGCAAAAAAAGACCCACTGTGTTCCGTTGCAGGCGACTGAGGTTATGCATTTATCCCCCGCCAGCGAAGCCTGCTGCCTTCTTGAATATATGTCTCGCTAGGACCCGTCCCCGATTCGAGCAATAAATTGTCAACTGCGAAATTGTATGGATCCTCTTTCGCTGTGTCCGTCTCATCCCGATGGATAAGTTATTCCGTAGGTGCAGCGGATAATGTATAAAGCTCATCGCCGAAGGTGACTTGCGTGCCTGAACCCCAACCCGAGAGCGAGACCGCGAAGCTCCGGAGAATATGAATA
This sequence comes from Mycena leptocephala, assembly GCA_029378395.1. Classification (NCBI taxonomy): domain Eukaryota; kingdom Fungi; phylum Basidiomycota; class Agaricomycetes; order Agaricales; family Mycenaceae; genus Mycena; species Mycena leptocephala. Next base: position 21,644 of record JARJLF010002462.1, read on the forward strand.
TACCCCTACTTCTGGGACATTCTCTTGCTGTCTCAACGTCTCGGGTCTGCCTGACAGTCCAGCTACAGCCGATGATTACACTCTCCGTCACTCCACATCAACTCCTGCACAAAGCCTTACAAGGGGTCGAACAATCGACCTGCTACATCCTAAGACGAGACCACTCATGCCCCCATCACGCTTCAAACTCTTCTTGCTTGGTCCTCGCCTTGAAGATTTATTGTCTCAGAGATTCCCTGTTGGCTCTTCTGCCCTGCTATCAGTCTCGTGCTGATGAACCGCAAACTGGTGGAACCTCCTGCGGAAACACCGCAACACACATGCACTCGGAATTTCGGGTCAGGGAGTTTTGTCGTTTCTGGAACTCATTTGCCAATCACTTGCTCATAAAAGACGTTTCAGTTGCAAAACATCTGCTGGCCGTAGTTCAGAACGTCTTCCGAGTCTCTTCTGCGGTCATCTTTGCACACCAGCCCGGATAGATCCACCGAACATCTCTCGCGCTTTAATTCCTTCGAAATCGACGCATAGCCGCACATTTCCGCCGCTCTAATACGATACACGTCTGTTGTTTTGCTTTATACAGGATTATCCGTGCCAAAGCCAAATCACTTGCCATGAGCGCTGTGGAAGAGCTAAATGCCCGGAAGGCGGGTTCTTGATGACGGTCGGTGGCCAGTCGATTTTAGAATGGAAAAGATGAGGAGGGGGAAGGAGACGAGGGTACAGATAGGATGATAGAGATGTGGATCGAGAGAGTAGCCGTAGGTCGCAAAAGTGAGCACAAGAAGGATTCCGCGTGAAACCGCGATGTCGATGGGTTTCGCACGCCGAGTGCGTAGGGTTGAGGTTACGTAGGTCAAAGCAGAACATAAGAGGACACGGGATTTGGCCACTAGGCCACACTGGCTCGCACAGATGAGCGTAGGACGTAGAATAATGATTTTCTGGCACCGTGGGTGCGTATTTACTAGTCAAACAAATGATGTAAGTAAAGTGATAATAAATCAGGCTAAAACCAAAACCAGCGTGTGGTTGAGTTTCCACACACCGGCCATACGGCTCTGCCACAGCGTGCGCAGTGCATCCCTAGGTTCCCGTGTCTCCGGTGCCGACTCAACCATGGGGATGGTTTCCGCTGATTGTAAGATTTTTTCGTCGTCAGGAGAACCTCTTGCAGAGAATTCCGATAGACTTGATCATCGCTGCGACTGGAAAGTAGAAGCTCTGGAGTGGTGCGTAGAAAATCAGTGTGGTAAATTACTGGTAATGCGAACCTGCTCTTGCGCATTCTGCAGCCTGTCCAAGAAATTGCCGTTTGCGTATTGTATTTACCATACTCAGCTTCATCTCTCCAACTTCATCGGACTCTGCGATAATGGCGGATCTATTTCGGAAATTTCTAATCTTCGTGCCATTGCGCTCATAGAGCACAGCATTATTCTCATCCACGGCCTGCCTTCGAGTCCCGTTTGGTGGTGATCCTGCTGTCTCTGTACCCGTGTCCGATTCGAGCAGGGACCAGCATCTCTCTTGGAAGTGGTTCAAAGAACCCAACTTGCTGCGTTCCAAGATGTGATTCCCCATCTTAGATATTTCCCTTGCTTGGTATCACATCGCGCACAATCAGGAACTACTCGTCATCACCGAAAGTAACCGGTAATTGCCGTATTACAGCTGAAATTTGTTGAATATTCTTAGTGTGATTGCCTAGGGATGTTCATCTGGATATATTCTTGCCCTCCAGAATGAATTCGGTATCAAAAATCATGTGTACACTTTATGGAGATCAATTGTTTAAGGCCTGCTCATTTTCGTTACTTGTGTCAACAATTGAGATGTAGGGCTTGGTGTGGAAGTAGGTATGTAGTTTTCAGTGGTCACCACCATGCCTCAGGATATGATTCATACGCCTCATGACTTAGAACTCAAGTAAAGTGAATCAATGCTCATGAGCAACACATTTTTCAGGGCAAGTCATGTCTGCATGGATCTTGTGCAAGCTGCTATCCAGTAAACCCCCAAAATGGAACTGTGAACAACTCAACTTTGTGCAAGACCTGACTGAAGCACTCCAGAGTAATCGTTTCATACATCCATGATGTTCTACATGACCAATTGCTGTCAGAATCACTCGTTCAACGAGTAATTCTGAAATATGACAGACAATGCTACGGCACAATTTGCCGCAGGAATATGGGACATGATCACAAACTTAACCATTCCAGAATCTACTAGAGATGTCTGTCCATCTATTGCAAGATAACCCACTTTGCCTTCAGGCTCCTGGTAATTTATTTGCAAAGTTTCTTTTGACTGCTGGAGAAATGGCATAATTCAAAGATGGGTCACTAATTTTTTTGGTCCCTATGGAGCAATACCGGGGCAATTCTCCCCAAACAAGTTATGCGGTCCGCAGCTAATATCAGTAGGTATCTGGTGGTAAGTTATGGGTGAACCCAGTCCACGTGATCTGTCACAATCGATCAATTACCGGTTACTTTCGGTGATGACGAGTAGATCCGTTACGCACATCGAGATATTTATTGTTGAATGTCTTCAATTGACCGGTTAGAGGTGCCACGGGCGCCGTCCAGGTGGCGTTTCCATTGGGAAAGGTAGTGAACTCACTGCATGCGACAAGAGCTACCTCCGCACCGTCACTGTCAGACGCCGCAGCGATGCAGTACGGGCCTCCTCCTCCGGCGGAAGCTATGGATAAAGTGGGTTAAAATCAACTGCGCCAAAAACCAGAGGTCGTACGGTCGCCGCCCACTATCAGTGAAGCTGGCCTAAGACTCGTAAGACTACCGGGAAGATGTAGATGTGCGAGAACTCACGTTACTGCATCTGGATTGGGCGCGCCCTCCCACTTCTGGTTGACATTGTTGATAAAACTACAGATCTGGAGGACATTTCCGTCGGCTTATGTTCCCGTCGGGTGAGATCGATGAGGCTTGTCTGTCCCGTTCCATTGGAAGGTGAAGCTGTTCACAGAAATCCACTGCTGGTTGACGTTGCCTTCGGTGCATGTTCAGATCTGCAGTTTGGTGCCGTCAGCATTGACGCCGTCCGTCACATCGATAAACTGTGAATTAAAAATTAGCATGAGGGCCACAGGGCATCCGAAACCTCGCACTTTATTGCCGAAAATTCTGATTTGCTCTGGACCTGCATTTTCTTTCGTGAAGAAATTGAGCTTCCAGTCTTGATTTACCGCTGGCTGGGTATTGCAATTGTGGATGACAAGAGGTGCACCGCTTGCTTTGGTCGGTGCACTTATGCAACCTTGGATTCCTGGGTTGGAAACTGGCACTCGTAGTCAATATCAGATGTGCGAGAGGGACGGTGAAGTCATTACACCCAGGATTTCCACCCTGAAGCTCTACGGCAGAGATTGAGACAGTCAACGCAAAAGTGATGACGACGGTGCGTGCGACTTTGATCATGGGCAATTGGATTGCTTGCTCCTCTGTACTCGTACCACCGCCGTACTTATGGCAAACGGTGGAGTCCCAGACTGACTGCGAAGACTTTGTCGAAACCGCGCCCCGATCTTTGGGCCCTGCCTAGACTGACCAAAGGAAAAACAGACATACGGTCGCGACCAGGATTGGAATACGATTCGATGACGGGAAAATGGGTTCCCAGGAACAGGGAATCAGAGAACGTCCTCCCATGAATTTATTCATACCAGCTACTGTATTCATATTTCATTCTTCTCCTAGGTCAGCTAAACAAACCTGATCTGAGGAGGCTCCCCTGCTACCACGCTGCTTCTGAGCAGGAGCTGTCACCGTATTTTTGGCGTCGACGTGTGGAATCATACTATTATAGTGATGTTTAGGGCCCGGCCTCAGGCCCACCTAGCCATCGATGCCCGGCCCAAACTCAAGGCCTAAGTTCAAGTTCTTTATTGAGATTTCTGAGACCAGAGCCCCCTGTGGCTTGAACCCGGACTTCTATGCCAGACTAAGGCCCTGAACATCATTCAGGTCCTTCACTGCATTCCGAGCCTTGATCGACCCAGTCTGTTGACGTGGGTTGATGTCGGTCGACCTCGGCCGACCCCCCTCGGCAGGGTCTGCCGATCCCACGTTGGCAATTCTGGGCTGGCCTGGGCCAACTGTCGGTTTGACATCGGTCAACTTCGGGTACACTCAGGTCTACCTACCCAGGTCTGCTGCATCGACACATACTTATTCAAGAGTAGATACCCACTTGATGTTTCCACTACCGAGCCCGCAACGCAAAGAGATAAAATCTGAATTGGAGTTTGTAGATACTAGAACATATAGTGAGCTCGGTTGTAAAATTTCGCCAATTCAGTGGGTAAAATGTAGCCAGATTGAAAAAAGTATTCTCGACGGCCGATCAGTCACACGCCGGGTTCAACTAGGCGGATAGCATATGGCTTATGGTGTCCGATCCCAATGCGGACGGATTTGGCCTCGAAAATGGCCAAATGTCTCATCACTATGCGGACAGAATTGGCCCACAAAGGCCTCTATGTACGATCCACAATGATGGCGGAAATGGCCAATGGGAGTCCTGGTTCCCCGGGCTGTTGGGGGTAATTCACATTTCCATCAATGGCGCCATGAAAGCTGGCCTGCGCAGGATGAACAGGCCATCAAATCTCCCAAGCACCCACAAAAAGAGCCTCTCGTGTTTCAATGTCTCATCCAATGTGCGGACGGAACTGGCTGAAAAACGAAGCTCCTGATCCTTAGGCGGACGAATTCGGCGTAAAAAGACACGTACGGAAACGGCCAAAATCCGGATTTTCGGACCGGACATCACAAGCCATATATATGCCATCCGCCTGTTCAACTTAGATAGTGTGACGTCACACATCATTCGGCTCCATCGGCTCCTTTCGATTGCCTTTTATTCTCGCGACCCTTGAACGCGGTCGGGTTCCGGTTTAGTGCGAGATGCGGAGTTGGCCGGCGTCGCGTTGGTTCATAGGCGCATACAGGAAGAAGAAGAATGATGAACAAGACAGGCCGCCGCTTCGCTCTGGCAATTCCAAGATGAAAAATCAGAGGCTAATTTGACTACACGCTACGAGGATACAGTGAGGTAACGACAAAGGATGATAGCAGGAAAGAGAGTCTGACGGAGGACTCATTGTCTTCATCATGAGACTCCGAGCGCGTGGCCCTGAAATGCCGAACTAAGACGCTTGCACCTCTCGGTCGAATTGCCCGACTTTTCCAGCGAAGTTTGTAGCCAAGAGGGTGAATTTGCATAAGGAAAATAGTTGAGACCAATGGTGGCCGGATTAATGCACAATCGATGAGAAGGAAAGTGGTTGATGGCTTGATCGGGTAGTGAGTTATACCAAATGTCCTCCCCTTTGAGCGCCAATGCGTCTCCGGGCCTGAAATTTATTTGGTGGACGGGGTTAGAGTGCATAATGTACGGGAGGTAAGAATTTCGAGCGCGGAGGATGCTGGGGAGTTTAAAAAAAATAATACCCAAGGATGTCTCACTATCCAAGGAACCCTACTATACTGTATGATTTATTTAACGTTGAAATGTAGTTTCATTCACTTTTTTATACTCGTCACGCAGAATACCGTTTGAACAAAAAATTTACACGAAGCCCGGGACCCGGGCCTGGGTTTTAAGGCCCGGGGCTTGAAGCCCTACCCCAGGGCCTGGGCCTGGAGAATTTCAAGCCCAGGCCGCCTCCGGCTGGGCCAAAGCCGGGGCTTAGAGGCCAGGCCGGGCCCGTAGATTCACTAAGATTCAACTTAGACGTCGCGGGAATACGGCAATTCCCAGCGACATAAGATCCTCGTCTGACGTGCTGGAAAATCCCCACCGACTGTCTCATCTTGAGTTTCTCGACCACACAATCCGCATAGGCTCCTTTCTATCCTAATGCTCTTGACCTGCGTCTCCGTCGCGGCGGCCCTCGCCCACCTGGTCACCGCCATTCCAGTCGCCCCAATCCAACGTGACCTTGCCCTCGAAGCGCGCGTCACAAACGACCCACAGACCTGTGTCGCCTACGAAAAATACATTGGTATGTTATTGATCTCATCGCAAGTCTTCATGTTCTCTTGCTGAACTTTGGGGATTGCGGTAGGTATCTACGATAACACCTTCACGTATAGCAACGCGTGCTCATTTGTCGTGCGGATTTACTTTTACTCTCCCCGCCTCGCGTTAGCTCATTGATCGTAGACCGAGGCTTGTCTCAACGAGCACGGCACGAGTATTTGGAGCCACCAGGCTTGCGTCGCGGCGGCTACGTGCCAGGGGGTGCGTCGCGTCTCTTCGTTTTGTTCCTCCTCCCCTCGGCAGCAGTCCACTCACTTGGACTTGGGTTGTTGATAGTCTATGAGCGTAATCATTTTAAACCAATGCCAGAACCCTAACGTTCTCGAAGCCGGATCCATTCCCAACCTCGCGTTCACCGTACGTCCGCATGTCTTCATGCCCCTTTCCATCCCTCTGCGGTTTGCTCACCCGTGCACAGATCTACACCAACATCGTCGGCTCGTGCGCCCCCTCCGGCTGCCCCATCACCCAGCAGAACTACATCGATTTCATCTACGGCGCCATGTCGGCTGCAAACGTTACTCAATGGCCCAGGTGCGCTTCCTCCCTTTCCGTCCTCTCTTTCACCTTCCCTTCCCCTTTCCAAAATTCCACTTTGCTTTCCGCATTCACCTGAGAATGCATGAGCCCCTGCTGACAATGGACGTAGTTCCGTCAACGACGTAATCACTCGATGGTGGCAGCCCATACTCAACTGGACTGCTACCGGCGACACCATCCCGTACACCAACTTCAACGATTGGTTGCATTGGTCGAATTCGTAATCATAATTGCTCGCACGAGGCATCCCTTCCCGATTGCCTGTCCATTGTTCTGTTTTGGATGAATTCATTGTGGTCACGGTTGTGCTTCTTGCATCGTGTCTATGAGTGTCGCAAGAAGAGAATTTCGAGGTACGCTGCCGGTCTAGATCACCTCCACCTCCACTGCACTACACATGCTTGGGTGTTTCAGATCATGTTCCCATCACCCATGGGCCGCCATCTTGAATGCGGTATTCAATGAGATACGAAAAGGCTCGCGTGAAAAAACAACGCCAGAACCAAACAGACTGATTGTAAGGAGAAAGCAAAACGGAGAAAGAGGTGTCAAACTTTCAAAGGATTGCTGGGACCCGAGTCGAACGGGCAACGTCTGCTCTCAGGTGAAATGTCAAAGAAATACAGGAGGACAGATACAGACCATCCGCTACACAGTCTGTGGCTGCACTGAATTTAACCTGGTTATAGCTAATGGCAGTACCGAAGGCACGAACGAAAAATTACCGTTTGGGGATCCCCGCGACCAATTTGCCCATATCTCGGTGAGTTTTGCAGGAATTGACATGAAACATAGCTAGATAATTCGGAGGAAATAGTGGGCAATTAGTGATAGGGAAAAATAGTTGTGAAAATATCCTATAATCGGTGAGATGGGTTTGGGGGGTCATTCTGGGGGTCAATCCAGTCTACCAGCATCTAGGCATGTTCAAATGACCTAGATTTTTGTGATGGAAGAGTTATGTCATGACACAATTTTCACCTCACTTGGCTCTACAAACGGAGATAAAAACGAGTCTAAATAAATTTAGAACTCGTAACAACTAGTCTGTTGGTTACCACGCTCGTTACCTGGTAGCCTGTGTTATTATGTAACCATCACAGATGCGCGCAAACAACTACTTAGCGAGACGCGTCTGGACACGTTTCTCATTTTTTCATGGTAGGACTCACTCAGATGGTGTGAAAAGTGCATCAATGCCTTTTCAAAGTTCGAGGAGAGCAGAATTTCACACTCACAAACAAAATGGGATGATTCCGAAGAAAATGAGCGGAAATCAATGGAAGATATTGGTACGAGGACTTCACGCTCTAGAACAAAGCCCCAAAATCACCCAAAGCTTATCCAGGGTGTATGATTCTGATTTCCGGTCCAAAATTTATTCTCAGCTTGCAGGGGAGCTCACAATGCGTCCAAGTCGCGTCAAGGGCCGGTTTACATAAGTCCAGAAAACGGCGGGTAACTGACCGTGGTAACCAACAGACTTTGTATCGAACAAGGCACGAGTTGGAGCCGATACCAAAGCATCTGTCAAGAGAGACTACTGTACAACAGCAGTCCGTTTACGGCCAGATTATTATCTAGTGATTCTCACTAGTCATGGACAGCGAAGTCCTCGCAGACGACGGTCCGGGGAGTAAACAGGTTCCAAGTATACTCTTATTCTTCACTCCGTGTCTCGTCTCGACATTTTTGGTCATCAATCCCCGCTCGAACTTGTCTATGTCCTGGTCTATTTTTCCGCGTGTGCTGGATCGTACAATATGCTCATAGGTAAGTAATATTAATCAAACCCCTCTATAACATTGGGTGTATCTTTCAAATCTCAGTTGGCATTTTATTCCCGCGATTCTTTCATCACCACTGTGCCGTGCAGCTAATTCTGGGGAATCGTCGCCACAGATCTCATTTTTCTTTCATGTCACAATGGAGGAAGGCTAAAGTCTGTGGCAAACAATCCTTCACGGTTTTTATTATGGGTGTATTATCTGGCTCTCTCCCACTTGGTAAGATGAAATGAGCTATTTCCGTTTACACACTGATTTTTTCATGTTCTGAAGTCGTAACGCAAACCACAACGGTTAACGAAGTCTTCAGGGATCTGATGGCCCTTGGTCTTGTTCAACGGGATGAACAAGACCAGTTTATTATGGACTGAAGGATTCGTGGGCAGATACCATGGGTTCCCTTGGTTTGGGTCCGGTCTCTCACCTATTTCTGAAACTGCGGTCCCTGGTGGAGCAAGCACTCACGCTCGTCGGCCGGCCCGCACCCCACGAAGAGAAGAAAGTAAGGTCGCTGTTTTTCAGACGTTATTCCCGTCTTACTCCGTTTTATCAGGTACCTAAGTCATAGTGTCTTCTGATGATGAGGAGGAGACCAAACACCAAAATTGAAGATGAGGCCTAAGCCAGCAGAGGACGTAATTCTTCAATCCCAGTTAAATTCAAGGGTGGGCAGATTTCACATTCCCGTCGCAAGCAACGCCACGATGATGAATTTCCCCCTGATCCGGCGCCAAGCCTCCAGTCCTCCCTCTACGCTTCATCCAATGCCGAACACCTGTCAAGAAAGCAAAGGACCGCAAAACAACCAAGTCTACCAAATTCACCCGAAAACGGCACGAAGTGTGGCTTTTGCGCTGAGCGGTTATGAGCCTCTGTCGTCTGATGACTGGGACAGCGGCAGTGAAACCGATGACCCGGACAACAAACCTAAAAACAGAAGCCAAAGCGCAAGGCGAGGCCTCTAAATAGAGTTGACCACAAAACAAAGGCTGGCAACGTCTGGGTTCCAGTCATACGACAGAGGTTTACAAGACCTTTGAGCAATGGGTACGTTCTCGAATTGAAGTGCTCAATTTTTCTCGTGCTGATTTTATCAATCGTTCAGTGTAACGACTACAACTCTCATGATTACGAAACCGCGGATGATCTTTAGAAGTAAAATATCTTGGCCATCCCGTGATCGACCGAAGGATATCAGAGCCCGTCCGTTCATCCTCCAATGGACCGTGGTGTCCCTAAAGCATTATCTGATGACCCTCGACCAGTCTTCCGGGTGGTGTACAGATACTCTGGAACTGCAGTGACCTCCCGCTATCTCAGAACGACAACTCCTCAGATGATGATGTAAGCGAATAAGATGAGCCTCTTCCACGTGCGAATCGGAAGGGATCGAAAAAGAAAAGAAAAAAAGGAAGAGCTAGACTCGGACGGCGACACAAAACGTCAAATGTGTGCTTGTCCTCAAAGGTTATATTCATGTACGTTGAATTTATCCATTTTAAGCAATCTGAGTTCCTGATTTTTTTTTTTTTTGGCAAGGTCGAGGTTTTATCGGACATTCGAAGGCGATTATTTACCAGCAGCATACTCACCGGGACGCAGCCAAAGAAAAACCTTCAGTGCATCATGGAGTATGCAAGTCTCGCTAACATGACGGCGGGCCGAATCAAAAGAAGTACGCTAGCAACTGTGCCTATAAATGTTGCACTGATACCTACAAAACCAAAAATACTCCACTGCACAGGCGTCCCAGCGCTGTTCAGGTCCAGAATATTGAGACCAATATCCACCTACGTGAAGACGAAGGGCAAGGGCTCACTGACATCGCCATGGCATTAAGTGCGTGCCTGGGCGCGGGATACCTCATCTTGCCCAGTTACTTTACACAGCTTGCCCAACAGTTGCCCTCTATGAACCCTGAGGACCGGACCAGGCTGGCACAGAGCCTTATAGACCATGCTAATACGGAAGCACTTGCTGACCAAGCAAAGAAAAATATTAGGTAGCGACTCTAATATGTTGAGTTAGGGCCCATTCACCGACGGATCGATGTCCCACCATCTGAGTTATTACTCGCAGGTTATTGACCCCACTGTGATCCTTTTTCCATCGCGATGAAGACATACATGGCCTGGAGCACTGGCTTCTGTTTCATCACGATGGCAAGAAGCGGGAATGCATCGATCCCCTGGAGAATCACCAAAAATCTATAATAGCACCCAAATCATTGCAGACATGAACGTCGTTGCTGCTTACCTTTCTTCTTGGGGAATCTGCAAGTTCTCATTTCTCATTCGAGTTTGTAAAGCATCTGACAGACCTTAATAAAAATAGCGGGAAAGTTGCGTTGGAAGGGGATACGATATTACCTCCCTAGATATCTAAGAGGATGGTTCGTCGTGCGGGTTTTGGATATCGGTGCTCTGCCTTTTGTACGTATCCGGGATCAATATCACCTCGGAACAGACAAGAGTGACATTTTCGGCTCGCAAAACGGGCTTGCGCCCACGCAAACGGGCTTTTTCGGGCTTGGGCCTGGATTTTGGTGTCGGGCTAGGCCCAAGCCTGGCAGATCGGCTTGCAAGCCCGTTTGATGGCTTGCGCATATTTCTCGTCCCCCAAGGCCTATTTGATCAATCTGAGTGGATATACTGTATAGTGCAAGTGCATACTTACATGGCTTGCAAATTTTTCCGGTGGTTTTGCTCACGGAGGTAATGATACGGTATCGCCGCCAAAGACGACACCGGGGGACATTGTCAATTCGTCACAAAATTACGGGCTTGAATAGAGAGCTTGTGCCAAAGCGGCATGCCGCTGTTTTATTGTGCAAAAAGCGGTGTGGTAGGGTCGGAGGGCCACCATGCGGAAATCTTCTTTTACTGTGTTTTCATCCATATTTTACATTTACCCCTATTCAGCTTACATCATTTATTTGTATTGTAAACACTGCCACATCACGCAATTTTAACATCGTACCACCATATTCACGGCCAGTGCAAGGCAAGCGCCCAGAGGCTGCATCGACGCACCTCGCCCCTTCCTCTCTGGAAAGCCGTCAGTGGGCTTCTAGCCACCAACAACGTCACTTCTTCACGATCCTCGCTCGCACTCGTTTCGCACCATTTTTGGAATTCCTTATTCTCTTTCGTCGCTCTTTTTGCACTCCACACCTCAGGACCACTTTCCTATTTTTATATTCAGAGTCTGCTCTACGGCTACCGGACTACCGACCCATTTATCGAACCTACAACCCGGGAATTCCCCTCTTCCACAGCTGTGGCAGGGTTGGAGGGCCCGCATGCGGAAATTGGTATTTATCTATCCTACATTCTTATTTCACATTTGCCCCTATTTTACGTTACATCATCTGTTTGTACCGTAAACAGGGACCCACCGTGCAATTTTACGATCGTACCACCATCCTCGCGACCAGTGCAGGGCAAGCGCCCAGAGGTAGCAGCAGAGCACCTTGCCCCTTCCACTCAGGAACGTCGCCAGTGGGCTTTTAGCCATCAAAACTCCCGAATTACGCCTCACGACCTCGCCCTCTTTTCCTCTCATTTTCGCACTTTTGTACTCTCTCATCTCCGCATTTTCATACTCTACGGCTCAAGACATCGTTCCACATTCTTATTCCAAATTCTACTCTACGCTTTCACGGATCACCGACCCTTAACAAGAACCTACAAGCCGGGCATTCCCCTCTTCCACAGCGGCATGCAGCTTTTTTTTTCTTCCTCTGAAGGCCATTACGACTGTGTAATGGCATTGTGGTGTTGAAATTTGAGAATTTGTAAAAAGCTACATGCCGCTTTTGCACAATGCACAAAAGTGGCATGCCGCTTGGCACAAGCTCTCTGATGTCTCAAAGCAAAAATTTCCCGAAATTCAGCCTCCTTCGTCTCTCGACCGCGGGTTTTTCCATGATATAGTACTACGGACAGTTGAAGCCGTCACTTATCCGTGTAAATCACCCAGTGATGCTAGTAGTGAGTGCTGATGAGATTTTCGGATCCCATTGAGTGTTCCTACGAGTTGAATAAGCGTTGAGACTTACCCCCATAGTTTCTCGTCGGGTTCAACATCATATTCAGTATCGGGAGTTGAACAATTCCCAATGCTTGAACCATCCCTAACTCCGCGTCATCGGGAGCTCTACTGTGGTTCAATCAGAATATTCCTTCTTTGCGCACCCGCTGAGGACACGACTTCCAGTTTAATTCAGCTTATAATCATCACTGCATTCAAGGCCCCTCTAGACTGACCCTCTGGCAAGGTCCCTATACAGAGCTGGGCAGACCATATCTGTCTAGTGACCTACACAACCTCTGTGTAGCTCCGTATAGTTCTGTGTAGCTGTGTGTAGCTGTGCATAGGTCTGCCAAGGTATGTATAGGTCAGGCTAGGTCTGCCTAGCTTCCTAGACAGATGTCACCTTCCCGGAATACAGCCATCTGCCGCACTTTGGCATCGCATCAAGCTATTCCATTCCTAATAACACTGCATCTGTATCATGCTTTAGAAAAATCATTGATTTGTGAGATTATCTTTCCTTTTAAAGCCGCACATGTGCTCCATTACACCGAGATTCCAGCGTATGTTCAATGTGGCAAGTCCTAACTGGCTACACACTGCTTGCTTCTTCCCAAGCCTGTTCATGCATGAATCAGTTCCAGATACCTAGACTCTGATTGACTCGAACTTTCCTTGACAATTCCCAGGGAGTTTATACATATACCCGCACGATCTTTCGATCGACCATACTTATTCATTCCTTCCCATGTCTGGCACTCTTTATGGCGAAACCTCGCGGGGGGCTCGAGGTACAGGTCCACGTGGATGAGGGGCTCTGAACCCAACCGGAGGATTTCTCGACTCGACCACTGCTGCTCCTGTTCGTGGTAGACGGGGACCTTCTTCAGGGCTCACCTCTGTACCACGCGGAAGGAACGCTTCCCGGTCGGCTTCGATTTTGGGATTTGACTCCGATAATAATCAAGTTTCTGCGCTACCGCCGTAAGTTCAGGATTTTTTGCCTTTATTTCAAAGCTGACCTTTATTTCGCTAGACCACTAATTACTACTGATCATGAACCTGATCACAATGCCCCCTCCCACTCGACTCTGAGGATGCAGCCCTTGCCGGCCTCTGTTACAGCACAACCAGTGGTTTCCAGAGATGCTGCAGAATTTTTTGAACCCGCAAGCTCGCATAACGAATTACACCCACAGTGGCATGTCCGATGTGTAATGCTTCTGGTTGCCTTCCTCCACACTCGTCACCGCGTCTCATTTAAAGTTTGTGGTCTAATTCTCTTGTGTCTCAATTTCATATTTTCTGCACTACCTGGGAACCTTATCGGCCTACAGCCCATGCCAACCACTTTACCAACCGTTTTTTCCCGCCTCGGCCTGAAGGGGGACAGATTCACGGTTTACATTATGTGTCCTACCTGCCACCGGCTCTTCAACCGTGACCTCGATGCAAACACTGGAGAGCATCTGGAAAATACCCAATGTCTGTAGTGGTCTGTGGCAGACCATACAGACCACACAGACCCACAGACTTCCCCCTGTCTGTACCAGACAGCCACAGACACACAGTTTCTATGGCAGACGCTCACAGACCGATAGACCGATAGTGTCACAGACCCACAGACACCTACCATCACGCATGCTGATGGATCCAACTTTTCCATCAAATGGCCATATGTTTCCTCGGAAGCTTCCTAATGCAGGCAGAACAGTACAGAGAGCGCCCGCAGGCTGAGGCAGAAAAATAGCTTTTCAACAAATTATATTGGCAAGCAGCTAACGACTACATTGAAGTAAATACGAGAACATGGTAGCCACCCAAAAAAAGCACTCGGATCGTTTCACACTGGGCAGGACCTAGAATTCATGTCGGTAAAGAACTGGGTGAAGAGAATTCAAAAAGGCAGACGTATGTGCTCGGAGTGACCATTGATATTCAGAGTCTTCGCGGGAAGCATGTTCTGAAGAATGATGTGATGAGTCTGAATATCTAGGAAGGGAGGTAAGATTTGACCCACAAGAAAGCTGAGGAACAAATGTAGGAGAAAGAAAGGAAGAGATTGACAACAGCGCACACTTACAAGACTCTTATACATGCTCTCGGCAACGGACTTAGCTATTTTTTTCCGTTTGAGCCGTCGTAGGAGCCGACAAGTATTTTGCCATTGAGGAACTGGAGAAATGAACATTATGACAGAACGACCCCCAAACGAGGTTACGAAGAATCAAAAATTGATTGCCTGCGTTGACCACGCCGACCGCTTAAGGACCGTGTCTGCGGAGATCTGTGAGTGTCTGTCGGTCTGTGGCAGAAGTCCTCGGTCTGGTATGGACATGCCATGTCTGTGCCGCTGGAATGTGTTTCCAGATGAGCTATGCCCAGACTGCCGGACTGAATTATTTCACCCGGCCACACAGCAGCTCTTTCAGTCACTCGTTTCTGCTGTGACCGGGGCTCTACAGGCTCCACCAAAGCGAAACCAAAACTAGTTTCACCCATTCAGGTGCTCTCGAATGGCTACAGGACTTCTTTCAGCGACCTGGCATGGTCGCTGCGGTTGATCAATGGAAAACATGGCCGAGGGTTCCTGGGGAATCTCGCAGTATACAAGATGGCAAAATTTGGCAAACGATCAAGGGTCCGGGATGGCCAGAAACTCTTCTATGGTGACAGCAGTGAGAATGAGATCAGGCTTGGTGTTACATTCAGCCTCGACTGGTGCTTTTCATTTGCTTCTTTGTCCTTTCCTCCCAAATTCAAGACACTCTTAGGTTTCAGCGCAAAACCAGTAATTACGGGCCTTCACACTCATCAGGTGTGATGTCGTTTTGTATTCAAAATCTACTGGAGTCCAAGGTATGTTCCCCTCTTTTAAAAGAAAAGATTCTGCACAAATACTTTCTCTGCTTGTTAAATTTCGCGCCGAGAAACCTGATCCTCAGTGGAATGCCACCAGGACCGACCGAGCCAACAGCGGAACAGCTCCAACGCCCCCTCCGTCTGGTTGTAGATGATCTGATCTCACTGTACGACGATGGTATTAGAATCGAAACACCGGACGAACCCGAGGGTGAGCAAAATAAGCCTGCGCCACATTTGTTGGGACTCAGCGGATTTCAACATAGGTATATACTTGTTCGTGTTGTCCTGGTCGGTTATCATTGCAGACCACCCTGCATTATGCAAATTGTGTGGCTTTGCGACCACAAACACAATGCTGCCCATGTCACAAGTGCACGGTCACACAAGAGAAATTCTTTTCTAAAAAATCTCTGCGCAATCACATTCACTCCTCTTTTCTTCGACACTAATACGTTTGTCAGAATATTTGGCCAGGGATGGCGAAAAACACCGTCAAATGTGCTATGACTACGCCAGCCTTCCGACAGAGGCAGCAAAAGCCGCTTTCTTTCTGAAATATGGGAGTTCACTGGACAGAGTTTGCCCGGCCTTAAATATTTGATTTGGTCAAATGGACGGTGAACACTGCGTTCAAGGCCCCCTAGCCT
>JARJLF010002463.1:0-37562 GCA_029378395.1 Mycena leptocephala
CGCACCGTTTCAACGAATTTCGCGACCGGATCGCTTCCGGGGTCTCCGAAGCGAAGGCTGCCCTTGTAAAGGCAAAGGAGGAGTACAAGCGGTACTATGACCGCCGACGCACCCCTGCACCGGACATCAAAGTCGGCGACCGGTCTGGCTCGATGCTTCTGACATCCAAACGACCCGGCCGTCTCCGGAGCTCTCTCACCGACGCCTAGGCCCTTTTAAGGTCACCAAGGTCGTCGGCCGAGGTGCGTACAAACTGGAACTGCCACCCCGTCTCTCCCGGCTCCACCCGGTGTTCCCCGGTCGTGAAGTTGCGGCTCGCGGAAGATGACCCCTTTGAGGGCCGTCCAGGCTATGACGAACCGGCCCTAGTCCTACCGGACGTCCCTGGCGATGCACCCGAGTGGGAGGTTGAAGAGATCCTTGACGCGAAGATCCGGTACAAATCCCTCTCCGGTTTAAAGGGTATGACGAGTCGCACAACCAATGGGTGAAGCACTCCGATGTATTTGCCGACGAGGCCATCACCGAGTTTTACCGGAAGTACCCCTCGAAACCTCGGATCATCGCCTGTGCCACTTTCGATTCCCTCCCATTCCACGACCCCTCCGTCCACGTTCGTTCCCTCCGGCATATGCATCGAGTCGCCGCATTCCAAGGGGGGGATGATGTCAGGGGAACCTCCACCCGGCCCCAGTCACCCGGCACCCGGCGCCCGGTCGACCGGCCCAAGTTACATAATCCACCTGTGGAACCCCACAGGTCGCTTACGCAATGGCATCAAGTCAGCAATCAAGCCCGGGACATCTGCCGATCACTCCAGTCATGTGCTACTAGTCAGTAGCCTACTTATACCCACGACCTAGCGTGGGAATCCTCAGAGTTTCTTCTCTTCGGATTCCCCTCGCTAGGTGTGTATCTTCTTGTATTTAGCTACTTCTTATTCATCACTTCGGATTCCCCTCGCTAGTCCCTTGAGATTCTCGGGCCTAGAGGTTGCCCTTACAGATGCACATTACTATTAGTCCGTCAGCAAATGAGACCACTGTTATTTAACTGGCTGATCAAAACAATGATTTTCATTTTCCCCCTTTGTCCCCTGGCAGAATGGACAGTGAACTCAGCGAGACAACCAGGTATAATCTTCTCTTTTATCTGTAGTTTGGCCTCTGTATATATAACAGAGAATTGTCTGGCCAGCATCGGCCGTTTCTGGCCACAGATGCTTCCTTCCGGCTTCCCGCGCGCAACCCCGCAGCTGATTGCGCCATTCGTTGTTATGCAGCATATCTCAGGTGAGCTGAAATCATATATCTGAAATGGCGTCCTTTTTTTTTCTTGCTTATTTTTACCATAGACACGAGCTGAGCAGGTTGTTTGGTTGGTTTCATGAGGTGGAACGGAAGGACGAAAGGGAGTTGGAGGTTTTGGAGATTGACTAGCGCGTTGATTGATATTGTCACAACATGTGATGTGTGGCTTGACGCGCTGAAATCTGGCACACCCTGCCAGATTTCAGAGACCTCTATTCAAAGCCACCTCTTGGTCCTTCTCCCCCGTAGTCTTAAGTACTCGCTCCCTCGCTTTCCTGCTGCTTTCCTGAGCTGTACGTCCGGGAGACCGCTGGATGAATGATTTCACACTGCCATCTTACATGTGCTGCAGATCTTGCGCAGATCCGCTTATTGGCTTCTGACACTGACTCACAACCGACTCTCGCGACGGAACCTCTTCATAACGGTACTTACTTTTATGATAACACACACCAACGTCCCATTAATGGAGGTCAGTCGTAGACTTGTAGCCCTCATTTACGCAAAACCTCGACAAAACCTAAGGCTTGTTCTGCACCCCGAACTCCAAGCGACACATGGTGATCATCATCACCAGATCCAGATGCATGAAGACCATCATGGATGGAATGTGCTTACAACTGGACATCTGCGAAGTCGGCTTGATGCACTTGGCGTGGGCAATAATACCCGGCTTTGTCGAAGGCCTTTTGGAATCCACTCCTCTTTTCTGTTCGCCCAAATTCATGAGTATTTGGTCCCAAAGCCCGAAGTCCAGGTGTACGTGCTGTCTTTCTTTCTTTCTTGTAACATTGAATCTAACGTGTTTCCTTTGGTTTGTAGCCTGGGATGACTCCCCCGTCAAAAAGAAAGGTACGTTAAAATCCCCCTGTTTTTTTTTGAGTCGCTGACCAGGATAGTGCAGACTCAGACGGTCCCCCACGTCACATTTACTTGAAAACGCGCGCTACCCTCAGCCCAGCAGCGCGGCAACGCCGTGCTCTCAAGGACGCGTGTTATGCGGCAGAGACGCGTGCGATATTGCATGCCAAGCGCCAGCTGGACCAGGAGGCACAGGAGGCGGCTATGCTCTCCTCTGCGTGCACACACATCATCTGGCATGCAGGTCGTCGCTCTTCCCGCCCCAAGCCCCTCACAGAAGAAGACCTCTACCTGGACGATGAGCACCCTCCGGCTGTGGGCGGCAGGCTTCATCAAATGTGCAGCATTTGCCATTGCCTTATGTCCCATCCTGTCTCGTGAGTTTCTTACTTCGTATTCTGCGCAATCCATTGAACAGCCAACAGGTATGAATGCGGGCATAGCAACTGCTATGTCTGCGTGCGGGTTTGGCTGGAAGGTGAATGGACGTGCCCCTTGGCCGGCTGCGAGTCAGTTATGCATCGCCCCCCGTTTCAACACAAAGGTGAGGAGGTCAGCATCAGGCTTGACAATCCTGAGTGGTTCGACAAGAGCAAGGTGGACTATAGCTGGGAGGGGTTGCGTTTTCCCCGCCGCGGCAAAGCTCCTGCCCCTGCTGAGGATGATTTTTTTTAGCTACTTCACATTTACACGCAATATATAATTTTTTGTCTACCCCGCTTAAATCCGAGCTTTTTCTTGCAATGATTGAGACAGATTTGAGACGCGACTTCTCACGTCGTGACATGTTGTGAGAGCCGAAGCGTTGTGGCGGTGCAACTGGATTCGTCTGCAACTAACAACAGTGGCTATTTATCGCATTCTCCTATTTATTTTTTGCCTGGCCCTCGCGGGTGAGATGAAAGGACACCGTGGAGGACGGGGTGGAGCGCCACTGCCCACCATGTTGACCCATACACCGTACATTTCGGAGGTTTTCCTGGGGACTTCTGCTGATGGGCGCCAAGCAATCAGGAGCGTCGCACCCGTCCTGCCAACTCCTGACGTCCCTCAGGACCACTCCGAATACTTTCAAGAGGACGTTTCCACCAATGCGGCACTCGAAAGTCTCGACTTTAACTACACCATGGGGGACTTTTCACTGCAGCCTCAGCTCCAAGAGGCCACGAGCAACCAGATCATTTACACGGCAAGGAAACGATACGAAAATTCGGTACAGTTCATTTTCTGGAGACCTTGTCTGCGATCTAACCGGGATACGCCCAGGATTTTCTGTTCAAAATCTTCGTCAGATATCGGGACGATTATCTGGATGAAATGTTACGGTTAGAGGGACGCAGGGATCCTGATATGTACATGGCATGTCATGGATGCGGCACGCCGGACCCCATCTACCGTTGCGCTCATCAGACTTGTTATGGATCTGGTCTTGTCTGCTCAACATGCATTGTCAAGCAACACACACTCTTGCCAACACATTGGATCGAGGTGAGCGTCCTTAGTTCGTCGGGTGGATAGATACTGATATGTTTAAAGAGGTGGAATGGCACTTTCTTTGAATGCAAGGGTCTGGCTTCCCTTGACCTGGTGATTCAGCTCGGCCATCCACCTGGGTTCGCGTGTCTGACCGCCACTGCTGGCAACAAGAACTTTGTCCTGATCGACGTAACGGGTGTACATGGAATCAAAGTTCGGTTTTGCGAATGCAACATGGAGATTCCTCACTGGCGGCAGCTCATGCGGGCTCGTTGGTGGCCTGCGACGGTCATTAATCCCCAAACTTGTGCTACGTTCGCGGTGGTTCGCTTATTTCAAATCATGAATTGTCTGGGCAAGGTCTCGGCCCACGACTTCATGCGGTCGCTTGAATTGCTGTCAAACAACGACGGTCTTCACCCAGTACCGGTGAGCGTGACGATTGTCGAGCTGTACACAGGAGCTGATTTCTTCATTTAGATTATGCGGTGTGCCTTCCGACACATCGTCCGCCAGTACCGCACCACTTTGATGATGAAGCGCACGGGAAGAGGCCACGACTTGTCAGGGGTCAACGGGACAAAGCAGGGTGAGCTCGCGTTGCAATGCAGAGCCTGCCCACAGGACGCAATGAACGTGCCTCCCGGGTGGGATAAGATTGATTGGGCCGCGATGCCAGAGGATCTGAGGTGCGTATTCATCTTCCCACAATTTTGAATGTGATGACCAACCACGTAATAGATACAAGTACTTCCTCTTTCTCGCACAAGACTGCAACTTCCGGCTAATCAACCGTGACGTCTCCTCGGCTGCCAAGGACCCCATCGTTGGCAACGGTCTCGGCTACTTCGTCAACAATGAGCAATACGCGGCCTATCTGCACGACCACGTCACAGAGGAAGAAATATCCAGCTGCTCTGGCTTTCAAGCAATGTGCCTCGCCAACAAGAAGCGTGTGAAGGGTCTGAGAACGACTGGGGTGGGTGGCGTAACATGCGCCCGTCATAATATGTGGCGCCCAAACGGCATTGGAGATCTACAGCTCGGTGAACGGTATGGACCAGTTTTGTAATTGGGGCTTTGATATATTCTGATAAATAATTAGGCAGTGCAATATGGACTTCATTCTGGCATCGGCGTTACTCAATTGCCTCATTTTCTATTTAATCTTGTCTTACAACATCGCCTGCCAGTATAGCAAGAAATTCTGGGAGCGCATGGCGGGCCTCCCGGAGTCATTGGTCTTCGTCCTTGACAAGCTTCGTGTATGGTTTAAGGTCCCTAATTTCCATCTTCCCCCCCACAAACCGCCATGCCATGCCCCGTTCTCATTCCATTGGATGTGGGGTGCGGGCCGCACTCACGGGGAGACCGTCGAGCAAAATTGGGAGTTTACGAATGGAGCGACGGCTTCGACAAAGATGATGGGCATGGGTGCACGCCACGCGACGCTGGAAGACCTCTTCGGCTTCCATAACTGGCGTCGGCTGGTCTCGTGGCGAGGCATCTTCACGAAGCGGTTGGCAGAAGATGTCACGGAGGGTCAGGCGCATCGTGATGCATTTGAGGCCTTTGACACGGCATTGCGCGAGTCGGCCAACGAGATGGTGCAGGGGTGGCAGGACTGGGTACACGACTGGGAATCCAGACAGCACACAACGGGTGCGGTGTCGCCTTTCGAGGTGAAGGAGAAGGGTGCGTCAATGTCATTGTTTCCATGGTGAATGTGTCTAACTGTCAAGCGTAATAGTGATGTCGATGAGAGAAATCCGGATGAAGCTGGTGAAGGAGGAATTGCTGCGAAGTGGGGAAGGGACCGAGGTGGAGCGGGAAGACACGCCGAGTACTTTCTTCTGATGGGTCTCGAGATCGAGGAGTCTCAGTCAGTGTTTCATCTCATAAATGCTACATCCGTGGAATTGACACATATATTTAGACGGTATCTTGCTATCGACGTGAAATCTATCGCCAACCCCACCGATACGCAAACGATCGATTTCCTGAAACGCCGTGCGGCCCTGGTTAAGCGTATCCGAGCATTTCGCAAGATGCAGCGGACTTACATGCCAAATCTGCGACGTTTCCTCACAATGGTGCAGCGGGCGCTTTGGGATACGGAAGCTGACTGTGAGGCCGAGAGCATCCGCCTGTTCTTGCCCTCGGACATTGCGGATCGCACGAAGCGCGTGAAGCACTGGAAAGCCTGCGCATGGGGCTACGGACGCGCACGATGACTAACCTTTTCCGATTGCAGAATTGGACCGGTCAGCGGGCACTTACGCGGGGACCGGGGATCTTGTGTCAGGTCAATCTGAGAATTCACAAGGCAAAACTACGGTATTGATATGCGAGGAACACACTGCTACGATTGCTTGACCACGGCCCGTGGGAGCGGAAGCTGCAGGTACCGAAGGACGAAGACGTGAGAGCTCTGAATGAGCGTGCGCTGACGGAGGAGGAGCGCTCGCAGAGGAAGGCGGTACATGACCTTGCCGATGTAATTGAGGAGGAGGGCAGGGTGGCATCATTCAGGGTTGTAGCGCTGGGTGAGAGCAGGCGGATGCTCTCCTGGATTTGGTATGCCACGAAGACCGGCGACAACCCAATGGAGGCGGAGCTCGTGGAAGGTGAGTGGAGTCCCGCTACTCTGATAGGAATTTCAGCTGATGGAATGTGCAGCACTCCGTGTAGAGTGGTGTAAAGTGTACGCACGTACGCGCCGCTGGCCCGAGGACACGGTGCTGGTTGAGGAGGAGATGGGGCATACCATTGAATATGGGCATTCCGCCGCGGCCCAATGGGAGTCCCGGGCTTCCATGCGGGTAGGGGTGGTGGATGCAGCGCTAGCTGAGGGTCTGCTGGCCTATGCAGCAGAGCAGGCAGCTCGTGAGAGGGAGACTTGTGCCGAATTGGAGAGGAAGTGGGCACCGCTGCGTGCGAGGGGCCGTGCATTTGTGGCGGGGACCTCAGCGCCTGCGGATCAGCTGGGGGAGGTGGATACCATCACGGTGGAGCGCGACGATGACGATGGAGACGACAAAGAGCTCCCGCCAGACTATGCAGATGAGGATGACGAAGAAATAGAGTAGCCTTAGGATAGCCTTTTCGGGTCAGTCAGTGTTTGTTCCTAACACGAGCAAACAATGTGATGTATTTATTTATTCTTCCTGCACTTCGTCGCAAGTGACATTGACTGAGGGATGTACAATGTCGAATGAGACTAAAGGGCAGAGAGTAGGATGGAGTATTTGACAGGAGTGGGCGCGAATGATGGGGAATTGATGGCGGGGCAGGTGGTAATACTTGTTGGGAGGACTTCGGTTGATGGGAGGACTTTGGTTGCTGGTCGGGATAGCGGGGCGGAAAGGTGAGAACCGGAAGGAACAAAATTGGGTGATGTCTTTGATGGGACGATGATATTTGGCCAAAAAAAGCCAGTTGTGATGTATTTTGCGGTTCGTGGGATCAGACATACACTTGGTGAGAGATGCCGAGGCTTGCCGTGAAGGAAATATTCATTTAGTAGAAATACGTAGGCCAAATGCGGTGTGGGTGCTGCTTCCCTGGTGTAATGTGTTGTGGGCCCTATTCACTGCCTGTGGTCCACAGGGCACAATGTAACGTGGTCACCTATAACAGGTGGGCACAACACATTACTGTTACAGCTCTTGGTGTGGCTTCAAGCCAAAAAGCCAAGAAGCCAAAGCCACGGCTTGATTAAGCCAAGCCAAGCCAAAAGGTTGGCTTGCAGTTGGCTTTGGATTTGGCTTGGGGTCCCGAAAGCCAAAGCCAAGCCAGCGAGCCACGGCTTGACTGATGCATAAAAATTCAACCTCACCCAATGTCAGTACGGACAGTTTCAAATTGGCTAACCGATAATCTTGAGTGGCTGACAGAGAACTCACTTTGAACCATACATTCACGTCGCATCAATATTTGCCGGATATCCGAGATTTTTGAACTGAACTATTTACAGGTTTTCTGCATGGTTCTGGGCTCGGAGTTGAAGATTCAGGTTTATCCATGTATGCTGACCATGGAGTGATTTTACCGACCTTTTTTGATACTTGCAGGGGTCCCTTGAATTTTTGGTTGAAGCCAGAGCTTAAGCCAAAGCCAAGCCAAGCCAAGCCTCCATCCATGGCTTTGACTTTGGCTTGAGGAATATGAAGCAAAGCCAGATGAAGCCAAGCCAAAGCCGGGGTTTGCAAGCCAAGCCAAGCCAAAACATCACTAGCACTGAGGGTGACAAGAAGGGAATGAAGGAAGGTACTACACTGTTTACAGAGACAAGAAGGGGAACTGGCATTGCTGGAGAGTGCATATCAAAGCATAGAGCAAGATAAAACAAGGTTGACTCGAAAGCAAAAGGAGGTGCTGGTAGTGGAGAAAGCAGGTGGTGCTGTTAAAAATTCAAACTTATACTCGGCGTCGAGTCCCTAGATGGCTCAAGGTTTTATAAAGCAACGACAAATGAATGAATAAACCTCCCCCCCCCCCCCCCTCTTTTTTTTTTTTTTGAAGATAAAGGCATCGAAGAGGAAGAAATTAGGCTGCCATTGACGACTCGAGTAGTATGATACCTATATGGACAATACACCCTTTCTAAATCACTGAAACAAGCCTCGGTAGAACATATATTCGCCAGGAATTGGCTCAGACAAGGGTAAAGGAAAAAGGTGGCCAAGAAATGGCCAAGGATCAGCGGTAGTACTTAGATATGGATTGGCAGGAAGTTCCCCGAAGCGCCGCGAGTGGTTCCCTGCCGATCAGCTGTCATTACCTAATGGCATCATTAGACTAATCAACCCTATACTCATTCGGCTGAGCCTGGGCCTCAGCAAAGGACTTAACAATTTTGCTTCTTGCTCACCGCTCACACTGTTCCGATAGTGAGACCGTCGCAATCAAGTCACAACTGTTACAGTTTCGCTGCGGTGGTGTTGTTATATAAGATGTGGCGCCAATTTGATAGACTATAAGTAGGCTGATATTCAGGGCTGAGGGCGGAGTCTGTTCAACAACCAATCAACAACACAATAGCCACGCTGCAATTTACAACTTGAATACTATGTGTAAAATTTCACCAATTTTACAGTGAGTTCTTGACATGAAAGAAATTGACCCTCCACCTTCTTCCTCCAATAGAGGCAAGCAACCTAATTGAGGATATACTGCCAACGAGGGAAATTTGCCTGGGTTTCCCCGAATTGCCGGTCTTCGGGAAGCAGGAAGGAAATTTCCCTGAATTGGAGGTAATTTTCCGAAGGAGATTAGACAGTTTGCGCAACAGCCATTGGAGCCACCTCGTGGCTCTCTGACGTTGCGCAAAAATAGCAGGCTGGTGGCTCAAAAGAGCCACCAACGAGCCATCGACGTCATAATTTGGCAGTGGAGCCACCAGTTTGTGCACGGTCCGAAAGCCACGAGGTGGCTCCAATGGCTCTTGTGCAAACTCGCTATTTTTCCTGATGGAACGTTCCTACAATTAAATACATCTTCTGGCACAAGAAAATCATTGAACAAAATCTCAACTAGTTATATGTCGGAATCGTCCCAAGATGGATTCTAACGATGAACACCCCACCCCAGTGGCGATGAAAATAAAACTGGATGGTGCCAGGTCTGCTGTAGCAAATGAGCGAGCTTGGAAGAGTTTTAGTTCGTCTGGTGTACAAAGACCCGGACGTTGTAAGATATGTATTAGGATAATAAGTTGGTCATGCATCGATCATGAGCCAGAGATTTTCAGTCTCCTACCCAACCTCACTTAACCAATACATAGTTCATTCGGTCCAATTGCTCCGGCATCGTGTTCGAACCCAAGAAGGGTGCGTTTGAATACGGTTCAGAAAGTTTCCGAGATAAATTTATCGTAGTTTCAACTCCTTATGCCTGAGGATGCGCAAGCTGAGTGTAAGTCCACAGACCACGTTTGTCTCTTTTCGAGCTGGATTTGAGATGGTAGCTGAGGCTAGAACCATGTGAGAGACAGTATGGGCTTTTGGAAACGAACCAGAGCTAATATATGACCATGGTTGAGTCCGGGAAACTGTGGCGACGGAGGTTGTGTTGAATTCACATTTTCAGACCCGACACGAAATGTCAAGTGTCTGCGCCCATGATGAGACACTAGCATAGACATGTGAAGTCGCTCCAGCTTTCCAGGACAACAATCAGGTCACAAACTCACACTGCTGTCGAGCACGGACGAACACCGGCAGATGCGAATTGCGCGGGTCGACAAGTGCTTCAAGAGTTGAACCGTGAGAACGTGGATCGGCGACGGCGACCACGGGATGTATTATATGATAATGGAGAACGATTGGTGTTACTCTCGAGCACTTACGGATCCCAATAAAATTCAATTTGCAGCCATCCGAAGACTATGTTGAACCCTTCAGAAGACATGTTCCATGCAACTTATCTCTGATTCCAAGTTGTTCAAGCCGGCAGCAGGGCAACAAACCTTAGAAAAAATGATTGAACCCTCACCTTGTTGAAGATCGCCCGAATTTCCACTCTGAATCATGTCTCCCAGCTGAGGGGGCATCAAGATCTTCTTATTGCGACAGGAAATGAGCGACACGAAAAAAAAAAGAGAGATAAGTACTTGTACCCTAATGCACACCGAACCGAAGATTTCATCAACTCCAAGCGCGTGCTGTGCTTATATTTTTACCTCAATGAGAGCTCTCGTAATGCATCAGTATCAGTATCTGTCAGGTATCGCCCGTATCGGAGACGAATTTGAGCTCACATTTGATCATCCTGGTTGACTTCGACGAGTCACTTCGTTGATCTTCCCTAGTGGCGCTGGCAATTATCGAACTTCTTCCGACGACGGAATCAGACTCAACTGACATACTGTGCTCGAATCCACGAAATTCGAAGCCACATACTGTATTTTCGTTGTGGTTGGAACGAGCGACTGAGCTGGGAGAAAGGTGTATTACTAGGAGTGATCGCTGTAATCAAGTCAACTGGCTCACCCGAGCGCTACTCATAGCTCCACACGTCCTTCGCAGGCGGGAATTATGACCAACGGTGGTGTGCGGATGGTGGTTAAGGAAGAAGGAGATTCCCGTGCCTCCGATACGTGAACCCAGCACATGATCGAACAATCCAAGTGACGAGCATTCGCTGGAATACGGTGGAGGTGACGAGCTTTCCCAGAATTCTCTCCATCTGATGATCTTTCGCAGTTTCCGATCAAACTGACGAACATCAGCAAACCCTGATTCCACTCCAGAGTACTACATAGTGCCGTGTAGTGTCTATAGTGGCTGTAGTGTCTGTAGTGTAGGTCCGAGGTCCTAGAGTACTCTGTAGTGCAAGGGTTCTCTCTGTAGTACTATGGAGTGGGAGCTTCTAAGGTCAGAAAATATCCAATTAGTATTGCTCTTTGCAACTTTGTATTCATTTTTCTTACTTGTGATGATATCTATTGAACACAATTCAATTTCATGTTTTTTTGTGACTATTACACTGTACTATTTAAATTGTAATTAAATTAAATTAAATGGCTACTACTGGCCGGAATCGAACCCTCGACCTCGCGAGAACAGACAAAATACACACTAGGCTAAAGTAACCATAGATGTATATGGAAACCTATGTCATTTATGTGGATCCTACTGTTCTTCTCACTCATTCCACCTCTCTTGCCACTCCTCTTCTCATTCTTCTGAGGTGTTAACCCGTGAAATAATAGTTTTCAAGCAATTAAACCATAAATCTCCTGACTGTAGTGAAAAGTGAGGGGACGGGGAAGGTGATGTATATATCTAAAAATAGACCAAAAAACGAAAGTTGTAGAGCTCGATGAGCACTACAAGACTTGTCTAAGGTCATTTTGCATGAAACTCCTTCGTTAAGGCACAAAATGCAAAATACTTTCCAAGAGCCAGCGGTTTTGAGATTTTCAACCCCTTGAAAAAGGCCTAAACATGTAAGGACAACATTTGTAACTCATGAATCATCAGTACTAACATGAAATATTAGTTCCAAACCATGAATTTGCTGACCGTAGTGAAAAGCAGGGGGTAATGTGCTATATATCTAAAAATAGACCAAAAACGAAAGTTGTAGAGCTCAATGAGCACTACAAGACTTGTCTAAGGTCGTTTTGCATGAAACTCCTTTGTTAAGGCACAAAACGCAAAATACTTTCCGAGAGCCAGCCGTTTTGAGATATTCAACCCCCTGAAAAAGGCCTAAACATGCAAGAACAGCATTCGTAACTTTTGAAATGTCATCAGTACTAACACTAGGGACTGTCCCAAATGCATCCTGAAGATTATTTTTTGATCAGAAAATACTGAGCACTATGCAAAGACAGCCAGACACTCCATGGCACTACAGAGTGCAGGCCCAGTACTACAGCGCACTATGGCCACTACAGTGGTAATAGGTTTCACTACAGCCACTACAGCAGTAATAGGTTTCACTACAGGACACTATAAGCCACTACAGCAAAAATCAGGGTTTGCTGATGAATTTCGCAGTCCTAAGCGAAGTAACGAAGTGACGAAGGCGGGTACGACTCAGCTTGGACATTTCGGGAGCTGAACGGACAGTTGCTGGATATCGATAATTAAATCTTGAACTGAATAAACTATCAGGATTCAGGCTTCTCTTCCTTCTGAAGCAGGTGCCAATGGCGCTGGCAGCGTGAGAAACGTGCCACCCAC
The DNA here is from genome assembly GCA_029378395.1 of Mycena leptocephala. Classification (NCBI taxonomy): domain Eukaryota; kingdom Fungi; phylum Basidiomycota; class Agaricomycetes; order Agaricales; family Mycenaceae; genus Mycena; species Mycena leptocephala. Next base: position 12,341 of record JARJLF010002463.1, read on the forward strand.
ATGTAAGCGGGGAGCAACCAGTGGTGTAACAGTGTTGGTGTCGACATAAGGGGCACCCCATTGAGAGGTTGGCGAGAGTCGACGTCGCACCACCCTTCGGAAGGGCCCCGCGTTCGATGCCCATGCCTCCCAGCGCTGTCCTGATACTGATACTGCACCTGAGCGCCGGAATTGCAGTTCGCCGATGTTTTCACGCGGGCCCCGGGAGCGGCGAACACGGGTGTGTTGGCACTTGGGTGGCTACAAACTTTAAAGCCGGGGTCCTAGCTTGAAAGCTCTATACGGCTGTTTGGCTGGTTACAGGCTCCAATTAATTAATTGATCGCTTATCTCCTCCGAACGAAAGCTCACCATATGTCTTTAAAGTTTATCAGCCGAATCGTTCAAGTCCCCCCCTCCTCGTTTTCGGTTCCTTTCAAAGTCCACTCAGGCTGGACCCAGCCTTCTAACCGAATTCTTCGCAGTACGTCAAGGCTACCTACTGTCTTTCTCCTTTGAGGTTTTGCGGTGCAATCAAGGTTCAAATCGCGAACCAAATTGACTAGGCGTTAGGCGCGATCGCTGAGCGTGTGCAGTCCGTTCTGGCCCAGTTGCTTGCTTTTCCTACCACGAGTCGCATGTGCAGCAGCAGAAAACCCCCTGTCAAGACCCCGGTTTCCGGGAACGCAGGTAGGCGGCGTCAAGGCCTAGGGTGGACCTTTAAGCCTATGCTCCAGCCTGAGGAGTGGGGGGTCGGATTTGTTGGATGCAGAGGTATGTATACTTACAGGTATTATTGGCGCTACTGAGATTTCCGAGAGATGTCGATTGTAAAATAAATGGAACTGAGTGTGCGCCGCCGTCGCGGCAGACTAATCGATGAGCGACGTACTTGAATTTCTATAGCATAAACGACTTGTATTATCGAACGCGCTCGAGTTGCGAGAAAATATTGGATTGATTGTTGCTGCTGGCAGCGGCGTCGAGTCCGAGATTGGGCTGTAAGCAAAAAATATCTCAAATTTGGACTTGACAAGATTCCAAGAATATCGGGTATATACCATTGGCGGCACATACATACATTCAGAGTCCCGGCACATTCAGCGCACAGGCGGCACATTGAGTGAATGTGCCATGGGTGAGCCAAAGGCCGGCACATTCCATTTTGGGAATGTGCCAGGCTTGGCACTGATCATTATGGGAATAGACACGTGTCGTTTTTCCGATTTTTTTTTGCCCCGCCTCTGTTCCTCCTCCCACTACCACCACCCGTGGCCGCCAACGAGTCAAAAACGCGTCAAAATGTCCACCGATGGCACTCACAACTCAAAGCATACCACCGATGAGCAGCTCTTCATTGACTGGGTCTCGGCACGTTGATTGATGGACTTCTGCACCCATGTACGTGTTGCTGTGACGCGCCTTACCTACCTAATAAACTCCCGGATAGATGTATAAACCAGGTTTCCTCGTCTCTAATGTGTCTCAGTTCCTCGACCACGAATGGGTTGATCTTCCGGCGCTGAAGTACTTCCTGGGGACACCCGCCACTTGTGATCCGAACGCCGCCTCAACACGGACAGATCTCAGTGCAGCTGACAGGTGTCTTCTCGATACCATTTCAGTCCGTGAGCTGACCGCTCTCCGTAATCATGTGCGTTCGTTTTCATAGTCCATAAATCATTTTTGACGCATTTGAAAGGTTCATACTGGATTGATGTTACACTTCTGAGGGAGTTTCTTCGCGCGAGCCCAGCTTATCTCCCCTCTAATCCTGTTCACGTCAAAATCGAGGCAAACCCTCCTTTAGTACCTCCTCCCACCCCCGTTTCGGTAAAACTGGAAGTAGGATTGATAGCTATTCTCCCCTCTCACGCGCCTGTCAAGACGCGTACACTGAATGCCGGTGGTCATGAGATCATTGAGCTTCTGTCGGATTCAGAGTCGGACAGCGCAGAATCTGATCTCGAAGTCACAGATGTATTGATGCATGGAGCATCGCGTTCTTCGAGCCCCGTTTCTCAACAGCTCCTTGGGGAAATTGGTGGGTGAATTTATTGACTACGTGCAATTGTTGGCTTATTTTATCATTAGGTTCGGACGATGAGACAGCCATCTCATCAGGTCCTTTCCAACCATGTTCTGGTGCGTAATTCTGGCTCATACAATGAATTGACTCCTAATCATCATTAGACGACGGTCATTCAGATGATCATGAGTCGCTCCCAGCGGAAAAGTTTCCGCTGGTAGAATCCAACACGCACTGGGAGGATGGTGTGACATCCATGGTGCGCATCGGGTCTTTCCGCATCACCAGAAAAGTGAAGGTCGAACAGATTGAGTACGTTACTGGTGCTCCATCAATCCTCCCCATCTTCTGTACCCCCACCGCCATTGTCATTGATCTCAGCGACTGTATGCGATCATTGACCCCAAAACCGGTAAAGTCTGGGCACTTGATGGCGTAGTTCGCGATATTGTAAGTGCAACTGTTCACCAAACAATTGTCTCTGACTTTCTCACTCCTGGACGAACGAGGGCAGTGGTGGCAGTGCCTGGGGAGCCTCTTATTCAATGCCGCCGTTCTGGTTCCACTTGCTGCGGCGCAAAGAAATCTAAAAAGGTGGGCCCGAATCATTCTGCAGATGTCGTCAATGCTAATGTCAATTCCCCAGTGATCGGTATTTATATAGATTCTTATACACCCATATGTTGTTACAATCCTATGACTTTTATGCGCCGTCTGTCTGCCTTAGTATATTTATTGCACATCTAGCTGCGTGGTGAGCATGGAGTGGCAGTGCAAGAGGGATCAACTCTGAATTGATGGCACCATCGTTGAACAGATGCGGCGGAGGACTGAATGTGCCGGCCATGGGCTGAGGGGTGGAACATTCGGGGAATGTACCGGCTGCAGGCGCGAATGTGCCGCCGGTAGGCTGAATGTGCCGGGCACTTGAATGTATGTAAGTGCCGGGTTTGGTCTATCCCGAAGAATATCTTATATATTGTTCAGCCATGGCTGGAGGATAAAATATTAAATTCCGGGAGAAATCGCCATCGGTGATTCACTACCGCCTCTGTGTACAGCTTGAATGATGACATATGCCACAGCTTACAAGTACGTATAAGTAGATACGACAACGCAATGCGTGAAAAAAATAGGACAAGAACGTACAATAACAGGACTGCTGTAGTCTGCCTCCTCTCTGTTCAACTCATGCCAATTTTTTGCTGTTTCTTCGATGTTTCATTTGTAAGTATACAGTTTACTGTATGCGCTGCTTGTGCGCTGCCCCGGTAAACAACACATACAAGGCTGGTTCAACCAACAGTACTAGTTTTGGGAAAACATCGTCCGGTTGACCGCGATGTGACATTGGCCTCAGTTTAGTGTTTTATTCATTTATTCGAGTGCCCGCGAAAGACTTCAGTGGGTTACTTACGTCTGGATGACACGCCGATCGTCGGTTGGTTGCCAAGATCTACAGCCATCAACACCGCCACGATCTAATCTCCCTTCCCACGTGGCCCATTTTGTCGTTGTCTCCTACCGCGATGGAGGCGGGATCTATGAGCACCGGCGCAGACACAATCCGCACCCTCCACACCCGACAGTCCTCCCCGTCCCGTTCGCCGACGCCGTCACCACCCGACAGCCCGTCCCTCTCCGCCTCGGGCTCCTCCGTCTCCTCCTTCCCCTCCGTCTCCAGCTCCTTCTTCTTCAGCTCCGCCGCTGCGTCCCCGCCGCACGTGCCCCCACTCGAGGAGAATCATCGCCAGCTTATTATTCCAGAGTTGGTGTTGCCTGCTGCGCACATCCTCCCGCGGACACCGAATTTGAAAGCAGAACTGAAAGAAGAGAGAGCAAAGGGACCGATTACCCGCCTGCTGATCCTCGGTCCGCGCGCCGCCGCCGCCACCGCGCTGTGCGTCGACAGCCGCAGCGGGTGGGTCCTCGAGGAGGATGGGCTGAGTGTGTTGCGCGCCGAGGCCGCGTGGCGGGATGACGTGCATGACAAATCAAGCGGCACGCTCGAGCTCGTCTCGCTCGGCGAGGACATGCATCAGGTGCGTTCTCCCTTCTCTTCTCCTCTCTGCTCCCTATAATATATCACAAAACTAACACCCCACGCAACTCTCCCTACCGACGACTACACACCGCATCCTCACGCCCTTCCGCCGCATCGGCGCGCTGCTCGCCCCGCCCGTGCTTTCTTCGCCAGATAGGAAGGCGGAGAAGGAGCTGTTGAGAGAGATGTTGGCGGGCGTGGGGGTGCCGATTTATAGGGCGTTGGTGGTGGTGCTTCTGCGGGACCGGACCCCAGGTGCGTGTCCGTGCACGCATATCTTCCCCGCTCATTCCTTGCCTATCCCACCCGACTTCAGCGCTCACACGGACCCCTCTTGGATCTCATTCACGCACTGCGAATCTCGTTAGCAGCAAGTACAAAGCGGGGAGAAGGGCTTACCTGGACTGGAACTAATTAGGCTGGTGCGCTGGTACGTGCTATTACACCATTCTAAACGACCCACGCCTGATCCATCCTGTACTCTCTTCATCCCCTCCATCCAATCCGACCCTCCACCCGCTGCACGCTGCCCGAGCTCGCCTGCACGCGGCGTAACCGATCCTGTACCAAATTCATTAACGAGACCAATAAATTCTTGAAAATTCCCTTACCCCCGCCCGAGCAACGCCCAAGTAGACCCGCAACGCACGCTGGAAAGGAAAATAGAAGGTCAGAAGTGCACGATATCGAGTCTACCCGGACAACACATACTTACTTGCGCGCCGCTCGTGCGATTGATTCAGTCGCTCGCGCACATCGAAGCAGATTTATAACTTCAAAGTCAAGTCAGCGCGCAATAGCCAACACATTCGATCAACACGCACATTAGAACCCCGGGCAGTGTCTCCGTGAGCTCCGCGCGACTGATTTACGCGCTGCTGATCATGCTCTTGCCTCGCGCATGCCAAACGAGATCTATAAAGTCAAGTTAGCGCGCAAGTCTCCAATGCAGCAAAGCCTGCGCACCTTACGCCCTGAGCTCTCGAAGCTCCGCACATTGGGTGGTATCAATCAGCAACAATGTCCATACCGTGGATTGCGCCCAAGGTTGAATGTCACTCAGATTCTCCGTCTCCGTTTGGAGGCCAAAATGATAACTCTCGTTGCGGCCACTGTTCGCAATAGCGCCAAGGACGTCGTCAACACATCTTTAAATTCTCTGCCTAAGGCTGGGTCTAAGGTTCGTTCGACGTGGATATAAACTAACCGAAATTCGGACGTTTTACCATTGTTACGTTGTCGTTGATGTGAGTCTTTTCCATTTGTGTTCTTCCTTTCTTCCTTCGTCTGCATTCTTTCTTCCCCCCTTCTCTCGATGATATCTTGACTTAGCCAACCCCGCACGGCGCTATGATCCGAGCCGGTGACTGACGCCTTCCCCCAGGGCGTGAAGCGCCATCCCGGGTTCGGTAGCGGGTTCGACGATTCAGGGTTCGGCCGCGGGTTCGACGATCCCATGTAGGTTCGGGTTCAAGGATCGCGGGTCTGCGTTCGAGGAGCGCGGGTCCTTGTTGATTAGCCTGTGGGATTCGGCTGGCTTGGGATATGGATACTTAACTTATCTGCGAGTATTGTATCTGCCATAATGTGTGGGCGGGCTCTATGTAATTATAATGGACTCTCAATGAATCCCTTCTGCAACGTCTTCTTGCATCCCACTCGTCTTGCGTTGCATGGTGTACCCTAACATTTAACTCAATTCGGCAAGCGTTCAGCAACCCACAGATACACCACCTCCATCTCTACAGCGCATCGAACCTCTAGGTTGTCCGGGGTTCGGCTGCCCGTGGACCGTGTCCGACTGTTTGGGTTGGTGCATTCATTTTGTGGTCTAACTCGTCTATGCTCAAATCCCACATCCAATGTTCATAGTTTGGGCACTAAGAGATAAACATCTTCGAAGAATTATCCATGGGCAGCATAAGTGAGGTTGAACACTTTGGGGTATCCAAGGCTCCGTACTCCATCTAAGTAGGCCGATCTAAAAAATAAAATGCTACCTAGCGAGCTTCAAATAGGTGGAAGGAATCGGACATGGGGTATGGTACACGGCCTCCCAACATATCGTTGGCACACACTTAAGATTGTTGGAGGCAGACCGGGGTTCGACTCCCCGTGTCCGAATGAATGGTCGGATGTTCTGCATTTTTTTTTGCAATGCCCGGCTCGCAGAAATATCCCCCTTTTGAGCGCGTAAAAGGTTCAATGGGGTCACATAATACTAGTAGTGAGGCTGGATATCTTTGGGGGGGCATCGGGCGTCTTGCAACTGCATTCACAGGTGAATAGTCTAACTGGAATATTGCAAAGTATTACAGCCTAGTGAGGTTTGTAACAGTACGAGGAATCGGACATGGTGTATGGTACACCGCCTCTTGTCATGTGTGACAAGATTTTATGTTGGAGGCAGACTGGGGTTCGACTCCCCGTGTCCGACTGTATGGTTTGGTACATGCATTTTTTGTTCAAATTTTACTCTATAGACTCAAATCCCCACATTCAATGCTCAAGAAGTATGAGGCAAATATATTCGAGGAATTATCCATGGCAGCATAAGCGAGGTTGAACACGTTGGGGTATCCAGGGCTCTATCTATATTTTACTCGATCTGAGTGCGCCGATCCAAAAAAAGAAAATGCTACCTATTAGCGAGCTTCAAATGAGTAAAAGCAGTCGGACATGGTGTATGGTACACGGCTTCCCAACATGTGGTTGTAGATGAGATTGTTGGAGGCAGAATGGGGTTCGACTCCCCGTGTCCGAATGGTCGCCTTCTTTCCTTTTTACTTGGAATGGCCGGCTCGCAGAAATCTCCCACTCGTTAACGCGGAAAAAGGTTCAATGGGGGTCTCATACTAATGGCTAGTAGCGATGAATATTTTGGGGCATCGGGCGTTACAATTGCGCAAATTTAATTGGTGGATAAGTAGTAGTCCATCTGGAATGTTGCAAAGTGCTACGGCCTAGTGAGGTTTTGAACAGTACGAGGAATCGGACATGGTGTACGGGACACCGCCTCCTGTCTTATGGAAGAATTGCCACTTGTTGGAGGCAGACCGGGATTCGACTCCCCGTGTTCGAATGGCCCTTGCTTTCAGTCCTTTTCTTTTTGTCATGCCGGGCTCGCAGAAGTTTCCGAGTTGATAAACGGCCCCGGGCAATAAACGGCTTACATGGGCGGGATACATAAGTGAAGTGAAGTTGAATCTGATGGGGCATGTCGAGCATATGCATTCTTACTGGATCTGCTCAAACTGTTCCAAAAATTGCTAACCCAATGAGCTTCGTTGGCGAGGGAATAGCTCGAGCATGGTGTATGGTACGACGCCTCTATTTCTGTAATTAACTGTGAAAGGTTGGAGGCTGCTCGGAGTTCGACTCCCCGTGTTCGGATTGATTTCTACTTAGCTCCGTTTTTTTTTTTGACCTAGGTTGAGCCTGCGTGTTCCATTCCCACGGCACCATGGTTGAGATATCTTCGGGGGCTCTCGCAATCGAGTGGACCCAGTTGGGATGTTCCAAAAAATTTATAACCTAATTAACTTCCACAAAATTCGGGAGTTCGAAATACCGGCACACCGGCGGCAACGCGGCACATCAATCGGAGTTTTGAATTCCGAACGCTCTCTTCTCCTGTGCACCATTTTTCCTAGGTTCGGAACAAGCCTGCGAAGTTCCGGCCCGGCGCGCCGGGGGACCTTCTTGAAGGGGCTTGCTTCAAAGTCCGCCAAACAAAGGACTTGCAAAACATTTTCTAGCTCGCTCAGTATCGGCTCAAACCCTTAGCTGTATTTTTTACATTCGGAATTATATCATGAGGCATGCTCCTGCACAATTGCCCGGGTTTCTGAATATGTTTTTGTCTCCAAAGCTGTGTGGTGATCCAAAGTTCGGATATCTTTAGAATTCATCTGCTGGAGGTCCAGGAGATGGTATTTCTGATTGGACCTCGCGTTACAGAATGTTCATATACATCTCCAAAGGCCTCATGAATATTTTTGGAGTTCATAGAGCACTTATGACTGAACTGCAGGTATTATGATGTCGTGAGTGCTCGATGTCACGGCATGTCACATCCCACATCACAGTCTCGACGCGTCTTTTACTCAACCAACAGGCTGGGGAATCACATTTGGAGCACAAAAACATGTTCCATGAGATAAAATTCGCGTTTCGACACGTTAAAATTGGGGTTTTAAAATGTCTGAATATCTGGACTTTCTACCCTGTAGTGTTCATACATTAGTTGGCTGCCTAGCCTAAGAACACAGTTTTTCTACCAATAAAGTGCCATTAATACAACCTGGGACGCATTGCTGGAAGCCTGAAGATGTTTTAACGTCTCTTTAATCTTAGTTCAGACGGAATTGGCATCAAGGAGTGAGTCAACTTAATCTCAGCTAAACCGTCTTTTTGATGCAAAGATACCCCATATTCTGAACAGAGGCTACTGTATAGATGCATAGGATTCTATCTAAGGCAAAAATACAATTTATTACGGCGTATATGCTGGGGAGTAAATACTCTACTTTTGCGTGACACTGGAACAGCGGTCACAGAGTGTGACAGCGCACTGATTTCAGGAGCAAATGTCGAATACCTCAAAGCACAGGACACATATCGCCTTGAGTGTACATGATTCTGAAAGCCATATGCAACGGGCAGCCTCAAATGGAATATCTGAAAAAACTGGTGAAAAATAAATATTTCTAAGGCTTCACAAAAAAAGGGTGTTTTCGCGCCTCTTGCACCCCTCAGAACTCGATGATTTCTTGATGATTTCTTAATGTATTACCATGTACCATCGAGCGAAGTCATAGCCATGTTGATAAACTGAAACTTCTCCCAAATGACCCCAGAGCACAGAGGCCGTGTTGGGTCGCTACAGGGCGATTGTCAACCCCCCGAATTTCCGGACTTTGAAGCAAGCCCCTTCTGACGAAAGCCCGCGTGGCATATTTGTTTTGATGTTTGGTCTATTTGTTCGCTCGGCATCGCGTGGCTTCGTCAGAACGGGGCTTGTACCGAACCTACATTTTTCCAACGATTATATTGGTTACTGGCCTTAGTTCAAGTTAGTTGACCCGGGACCTGGCTACCTCACTCACGATCATACATCCATCACTCTTTCATCACAAGCCTCAATGTCCCCAATGCGCACGCTGACTGATGAAGCCTGGTCTGTGCAGATGTTTAGAGATAGTATTGCTGATGGACCAATGTTGAACAATAAAAGGGTAATTCTGCACTCAATTTCCCATGAGATTTTCTCTAATGGATGGTATGTGGAGTCACTGGTGGGCAAGGCAAACACCTATTTACGATCGTTCTAGGTTACAGTACTAGTATTTTAGGGAATTATCAGACTAATATACCATGCCCCGTGTCAAATCCACCATTATATCTTGTCCGATACCCTCGAGGAAGCAGTTCAGGCCCTGTGAATATCTGTTTGCATCAGGGGCCCATGTCGTGCCGTTGATCGGCATCTTCCACGATCTCGATCACACCGCTAGTGAACCGGTATTCCGGTATTTCGAACTCCCAAATGGACTATTAACTTCGTAAGCCTGAAAGGGATCGGACATGGTGTATACGGTCCACGACTTTTGGATGATAAAAGATGGTTAGAGGTGGTGCGGGGCTCAACTCCCGTATACGAGTTTGCAATGTTTCCTTGTTTGATCTTTTTTTTTGGTGACCCTCCCGGCGTGTTAAAATCTAGAATTCAAGGCATGGTGCCACCCCTCTCGGAAAATCTGAGCTAATGCCTGTTGGGAATACCCAAAAAATCGAGAACACGGTTAACTTCGTCGGGAAGAGAATCAGTCGGGCATGGTGCACGGTACATGGCCTCTCAGCCTGTTCTGGAAAGCCGGGAGCACAGTTCCTGAAGGCAGATCGGAGTTCGACTCCCCGTGTTCGAATGTTTGTGAGGGTGTATCCATGTTTCGCTCCAATTTTAGTCTATATGCTCAAATCCCACATCCAATGTTCATACTGAGACTCGGAGACAAATATATTTGAGAAATTATCCTTGGGCAGCATAAGTGAGGTTAAACGCTTTGGGGTATCCAGGGCTCCATCCATGTCAATATTTTACTCCATCTGAGTGCGCTGATCCAAAAAGAATTCCTAACCTACCGAGCTTCAATGAGTGAAAACAATAGTGTTGTTCAAAGTTCCCATTTTTGTCTCATTTCCGTCTCATTTTCGGTCTCCTTTTCATTTTCCTTTTCCAAAGAGGAAGACAGGAAAGAAGTATAAAAATGGGCATTCTTTGTCAAAATGAGCCCGCAAGGTCATTTTCACCAAAAATTTCTCCTACTTGAATTTCCTTCTCACTGACTGTTGCTCTTCACCCCGATATTTTTTCACCGAGTTGTAGCATTTCTCTACATACACTGACCTATAGAACCAACTCCTTGACCTTTTAAACCTCGGAAAAATTTGCAACATTTTTTCTCCCTTATTATGTAATCTCCTACTCGCAAATTGGGAGGGGTTTCAAAGTTGCGCATTTTAAGCTCCTACTAATCATCACATTTAAACCCCCTACTCCTTGCCATACAATAATGGCTTGATATATATGGTTCAAAATTGACTGGGGGGTGCAGAATAACATTTCAGATGGACTAGATTATACCCAAAAGAAAAAGGTGCATTTTTGACCGAGAAATAACAAGTAGGAGCTCAAGTAGGAACAACTTTGAACAGCACTAATCGGACATGGTGTATGGTATGTGGCCTCCCAACATGTCATCATCGGTGGACAAGATTGTTGGAGGCAGATTGAGGTTCGGCTCCCCGTGTCCGAGCTATTGTGATGGCATATTCGTTATTTGCTCCAATTCTAGTCTATATGCTCAAATCCCCAAGAAACTGAGAGACAAATTTCTTCGAGAAATTATGCATGGGCAGCCTACTTAAATGAGGTTGAGCCCTTTGGGGTATTCAAGGCTCCATCTATATTTTACTCGATGTGAGTGGGCAGATCCAAAAGAATTGCTCACCTAGCAAACTTCAAAGGAGTGAAAGGAATCGGACATGGCGTATGGTACACGGCGTCCCAACATACACTTGAATAAGGCGATTGCTGGAGGCAGACCGGGCTTCGACTCCCCGTGTCCGAATTTTCGGTCCCTCGTTCTTTTTTTTTTTTGGCCGGCCGCCTAGCTTGAGCCTAGGCCTTTTACACGCCCGTGATGCAAATTTCTGCTGAATCCGGTTCGGAATCCGGTTGGGGTGTTACAGAAAAATAGTTACACAATGCCTTTCGTAGGGATGCGAGGGCTCGGACATGGCGTACGGTACACGGCCTCCCAACATCTTGTAATAGGGGTATACAAGATTGTTGGAAGCAGATCGGGGTTCGACTCCCCGAGTCCCCGTGTCCGAACTTTTGTGATGGCATATTCGGTTTTTGCTTCAAATTCTAGTCTATATTCTCAAATCCCCGAGAGTCTATATGGCAAATGCCTTCGGGGAATTTTCCTTGGCAGCATAAGTGAGTTTGAGGACTTTGGGGTATCCAGGGCTCCATCTATATTTGACGCGATCTGTGGGCTGATCCAAAAGAATTACTAGCCTAGCGAGTTTTGAATGAGTGAAGGGGATCGGGCATGGTGTATGGTACACGGCCTCCCAACATATGGTCATAGGCGCAATTGTTGGAGGCAGCCAGGGGTTCGACTCCTCGTGTCCGAATGAATGCTCTTATATTCTGCATTATTTTTGCAATGCCCGGCTCACAGAACCTCCCACTTGTGAGCGCGTAAAAGGTTCAATGGGGGCATACTACTAGTAGTGAGGTTGACCCGGGGGCATCGGGCGTCTCAGTGCAATTGTGTTCATTGTCTAGCCTACTTATATGATTCACTCGACCTGTGCTCGTCCCAGCTCGAAAATATCAACCAAAATTCAACTGACACTTCTGATCATTTAGGTACTTAATGTGAGGAAATTACTGCCGGCACGACACAATGTTGAAGGAGAGATTGTATTCGACTTGTGTCAAAAGAATGTCTGGAATTGATTCCACAGCTGAGAGCCTCCTAAAATTGATCCACTATCAAGGAGCGGCGGAACCTACCTCCCATCGACCTTGATTGATGCACATATGGTCCCAGAATAAATGTCTGTTATATAGATCGCCGGTGGAGACATAGACATTCGAGTTGCATTGTTGAGTGATTGATCTGCTCTGAACGATTCCTGGATAAAGTGTTGGTCTTGGCAATGAATTGTAGATGTGGCGGTTGAAGAAACTATATTTGAACCATTGACAGGAGAGATAGATATTTTGAACAACTCTCGAGTTACTCTCCGCACTCGTGGTCGGAGCATTTAACTTGCTTGAGTCACCCTGAGGTCGAAATATTGCAATTCAACTGTTAGGGTACATCATTGCTATCACAAGTCTAAAAGTTTTTTTGGCGGCCAAGCATGGCAGTTGATCTTGCGGAATTTTGGGTTTAACATCCTGGGGAATGCAAGACTAAGGTCACTAAAACAATCACGTCAATCACAGAATCTCGTCAAATGGACCATGAGACTCGACGGTACTCTGGCTCAGTGTTGCGGCTTAAGGGCTAAGGGTTAATTAAGGGTTAGGCTTAAAAAGGCCTTAACTTAAGGCCTTGCTGATCTCCGAAAATCATCATAACCCTTAATAACCCTTAATAAAATCACATGCTATGCTACGTGGCATCCCGACTTTCTTGATCACTGCCCGCTCTTCGATCTCCTGGAATCTCATCATACACCACCTTCCCCGGATTTGACATGCCTCCAAAGAGGAGTGCCCTATGGGACTTCTACACCCGCGGTCCTAAGCAAAATTCCTCCCACTACACGGCGTTTTGTAAGCTCTGCATCAAGCACCATCTCGGCCCCGCCCACCCATCGAATCTCACGCCCAATATTGTGGATTCATTGGAGTGGGATGACCCAACATATGTCCAGGGTACGTGCTATTTTTGAGGTTAGATGTGCTTTAATTAACGATGATTGTCAGCGCGCGAAGCTGCCGGCCGTTACCGTCAATGAACTGGCCGCTGCGATCGCCGAACAAGCTACCGAACTCATTGGATGGATTCTATCTCACGGCCGGGTCCGCGACATCTTCGATAAAGCGCAATTTGCCAAAACCTGTGCTGTCCTCGTCTATCTTATGGCCAACATAACGCGCTGGACAACTCATTATCTTGCTTTCCAATGTCTACTCGAGCTGAAAGTCCCGCTGCGACACGCTGCCTATCTCCAGCGCGATGACATCATTGCCGCTCAAGTTGGAGCGGAGAAGAACGCCAAAGCCAAAGCCAAAATGACAGCCACCGCGAACAAACATTGTGATCTCATCGAGAGCAACGACTTCTGGAGCGGCCTTGAAACCGTTGTGGACGACATCGAGCCCATCTGTTATGCGACCAATATCAATCAGGCTGACAGAACGCGCGCCGACCAGGTCTTGCTCACCTTCGCTGGCGTATTTCGTCATTTTAAAGATCATAAACTGCGTGGGGTCTCGCAGGCGATGTGCACAAGGATTGAGAAACGCTGGGCTGCGCTGGACCAGCCCCTCTTCGTATTCTGCCTAATCCTGAACCCTTATGAATGCGTTGATCGATTCGGTGATAAAGCTGATCTCAACGTTTTTGTTCTGAGCGAAGAACTTATGGAGGCGCGTCCACAATTCGGTTACATAAATGATGCTCACGTCTACATCTTTAGCTCTATCGTCGCGTTCATTCGAGGCCAACTCCGGATCCTATTTCGGATGCGGAGCGAGAAAACGATGAGAAGCAAGCATTCTTGCATTATATGCAGGGAACCGGCGATTTCGCCCCTTGGCAGGGACATCGCGCGACATTCCAAAAGAATAATGTATGGTCCCGGCTTTCTTTTGTGTTTATCACACACTTTCACTGACGACTAACAGGGAGATAATCCTATACTGGTGTGGCAACAATTCAAACGTTGCAGTGCTGCGGCCAAGCTCGCCGACTTTGCTATCCTTTTACTTGGTCTTGTCGTGAACCAAGCTTCGAATGAGCGTTCGTTTTCGGACATTAAAATCAAGAAGACACGCCTTCGTAATCGGCTTGGTATTCCGAAGTTGGAGAAGATGTCAAAGGTTGGGTTCATAATGTTATCAGGTTTTGTTTACGATCTCATATTTTGACAGTTCGGATCGAGTATGCGGACTGAGCATCTCGAAGCTGGGCTTACTGAGGCAAGGAAGCCGCGTGATGTCCACGACGCTACCAAGGCATCGACCTTGATTTCTGTTCCTCGCTATGCCGATGTTCTCGAGGCCAGCGATGAAGAGACCGAAGAAGGCCAGGTTCAGCGCAAAGTCACTGTTATAAAATCGGCAGCATCGTGGCGCGCGGAACTGTCAAAATGGAAGGATCTGTCAACAACGAGTCCTTGGAGCCCGCTCCTACTCGTTCAAAGGACCTTTTCCCTCGTTCCCTCGCCCTATTGTTTGGAGGGGTAGTTGCGCGCGCTGTGGAGAAACCTCGCCGAGCCCAATTTACTCGGGAAGTCTTACTCATGGAGCTGCTGGCTACGGAGGAGACTGATGAGGAGCCTGACGATGGGGCTCTCCCTGGCTCCGAGGATGAGTACTCAGATAGTTAAATTAACTGCACGACGAGATATCTATGTACTGTGCGGTGGTATTCCGTTTTAGGAAAATTTTATTTAAGGCTTAATTAAGGCTCCCTTATTAACCCCTCCTTAAGGGTCTTAAGGCCTTAGCAATAAAATTTACCCTTAATAAGGCCTTAAGCCGCAACACTGCGAGTCTGAGTCTGGCTCCGATGATACTGTGGTCGCAAAACTATGTTTTTCGAAGCACAGAACAGTATCTACTGATGTCAAGTGGGTGTTCAAGCAGAGGTTACTCCGGACTTGAACCGTGGGAGCGAACCGGCTGGAGTAGCACGGGCGACGAGCGTTTAATTCCACGGACGGGAGCGATGACTAAATTGCAGGCGGCGGCGTAGAAATCAAAGGGATAGAACGGCTCAAAAATCAAGTGGAATGGGGGAAGAAGTGGGAATGGCCACAAAGTCGTGAAATAGCGTGATCGACATTCAATGCGTGGCTCAATTCGGCGGTCGTGACACGCTACTGAGGGGCCGCTGCCCCCGTAAGTCGCCGAGATGCCCGATCCATAGTCTAAAGACGGGCAGTTTGCCCAACTGCATGACTGTACCGTGTGTTTGAATTGATTTAAATATACTGCAGGTATCTCAAGAACTAAAGATTCATCCATTGCGAATCGATCGCATCTCAATGTCGGTAATTTGCTTGAAATTCGCTTCAGGGGTTCTGAGCACATCTCACCGCACTTGCATCAACCCTGACAGTTGTAAGAAGCTGGCATCCGGATAAAGAAGCACCGAACCTCCTGTTTGTTGAAATTGTACTCTGAGGGAAGGTTTAAATCTCATAGACGCGCCGGGTATCCATGGCTTCGTATCTGGACCAGAGAATGGGCGACACGAAAGGGATATTTTTGTGGTGCTCACTGAATGAAAGATTCAACCAGGTACATTGCAACTCCTGTCGATGCGCTGTTCGATACAGGCTGGACGCCTTTAACTGCTCTGCGATGTAGGCCTCAATCGCTACCAATGCGTCAGTATCTGTCAGGTATAACGCACTCTGATGAGCCTTGTTCCCCAGCTCGCTCAGTGCCCTCGTTGCTCGTCGTTGACGGCGCTGTGGTTAATTGAACCTCTTTCAATGGCAGGAGCATCCGAGATACCCTGCTCGGGAATTTGGTCGAGGTAACGAGCTTTCCCAAAGTGGCTCTAACCAACGAACTTTCATGGTTCCGGATCAAAGTCACGAATTTTCGCACCCCTAAGCGAAGTAACGAAGTAACGAAGGTGGGTACGACTCCCTGGAGAGCTCGGAGTTCTCGAGCCCGAGGTGTTTTGAAGCGGGGAGCCCAACTCCGGGAAGATCGACATTACGTGGCGGCGGGGCGGCGGCCTGCCGGCATCAAAATCGGTCAAAGCGTCAAATCTTGATGGAATTCAGAAAGAAAAAAAGGTTGGAGCAGCAATACCAAAATGTGCACACCATCTTTCTGGGCTATCTGGCATTTTTATCTTGTGAAAAAATATGCTCTCGTCGTCTAGCAGTGACCAAAAAACCCAGCGGCCATTACTTCCTGCCATAATGAGTAGTACAATGTTTGGCGGTTTCAGAATGCAGCTCATTTGTGAGCTGTAAGACGGCCAATAATAATGGTGTGCTTGACCTAATATTCCTATAGCGAATGGGTAATGATACTATGATTCAATTGAGGTTGAAAGTTTGAGTTGAAACCGATGGGCAGACAGTAAGTTGGCGGCATCAAGGTGTAGGGCAACAGGTCTGTTACACCTGCCACCAGTTCAGAGCTGCCTTTAATTGTGATTTTTTTCTTCTGAATTCCGTGTGAGCCGGGCATGGGAGCCAGGGTAAGGTCGAAAGGGTTGCGGAGGAAGCACAAAAAGCCTATGACAGAATCAAAAATATTTTGATCTTAGCGAAGGTTTCAAATGGACGGTGCAATAGGCTCCCCCCAGGCAGGATTGATATTGCTAGGTGAAACGACCCGTCGCCTCTATGAAGGATGTGAATGCCTTACGGTGGGAGAGCAATGCGGAGAGGTAAAGTGGGCCAAAAAAGGCCAGCTCTGCATGCAGCGTGAAGTGGTTGGTGCATTGGTTCCCAGGACGAAATCTACTGTTTGGCCTGCCAAAAAAAAGTACCTTGCTGACATTCTTCTTTAGGCTTTAAACACTGCACCAAGGTAAGTTTCGCAAAGAGCTGTAATATATATCTATATATTTGTAGTTGGAAGTCAGTGTCTACAACTCGAGTAGTTTGTTTTTATGTCTCATCGACTCAGTGGACTGGGCTGGCTCCCATCTTAATTTCTCCAGCCCTGACACAATATTTCACGCCACGCCTCCGTCACATCAGCTTGAGGCGTCTTCAAAATCTTCAAAATCTCTCAGGGGCCTGCGGGAGAATTGAATAGATGGGTTGTGCAGAAGCCGCACAGGCCGCATCGGACATCACTATTTGCCATCAATGGCAATGCGAAGTGATGTTTGTGTGTGTTGATTTCGGATCGCGACGACAACCAGTGTCCAAATCGGGATATCACCACAGAAGGAAAGAAAAGCAAAGTAAGTCGAGATTCATTATAAAAGACACAGAAGAGCGGGGATGAAGATGAGGATTGGACACTAAAGGTGAGGCACATGCAGCGCTACGAGCGAAAGGAGTCACCGAGTACATACAGTACAGTAAAGTGGGGAGTGCTTCGGGTTCCAATTTATGAATATCGAAGACCATCCGTCCCGAGAGCAGGCACGTCGACGCCGCCAAAAGCTGCGAGGGGCACGAACCCTCGTCTCGAGCCTGCAGGTATCGGCGCCTCGCTCCTGCTGCACCACTCCACGCCCATACAGTCGTCATCTCCGAGTCAGCGTCAGCGTACGCCCACTCCAGAGAACGCACGCGACCCCCACACACACTCTCAGCGTCGGTCCGGGAGATGTGCTGAGGGTATTCGGCGCAGTCCTTCTCTCCCGTCGTCCTGACGTACAGCTCGAGATTTTTGACGATAGCGTCTTCCACGCCGATGTAGGAAAGCGATAGCGGAGGGGAGAACATGACGTCGTGTCGCGAGGGCGTCGAGGCGAAAGGGGAGTTGTAGGGACCTCATGGAGTGGAAGAAGCGGGAGTGGTCGAGCTCGAGAGGATGCAGCACCGTGACGATGAACGGCGTGTGCTCGCTGAGGAGATGGTCGGCTAAAGAGCCCAAGATTAGCAAGACCATAGCTAGTGCAGCAGCAGGGATTACACACCGGTTCCCCGAATATCGCCCAGACCTTCCACCACGATAACATGCACGCCGACGCCGCCAACGGGCTTGAACTTCTCCAAATCGCCGATCTTTGTGCTCGGACCCCGGCGACGTCGCGCCCCGGGAACATGGGCAGTGAAGGGAGGCGGCGAGGGGAGGGAGTTAGATGTCGCGGCACAATGGCGGGGTGGGGTGGATCGACGAGGATCGCGATCTTCCAGAGTAGCGTGTCTGTATTTCGTCACTGTCAGTTAGGATTGAAGGTAAAAAGCAGGGAGGGGCGAGCAGGCGAACTTACAGACATTCAAGCACTAGGCATCGTGAAGCAGTGCTTGAGATCACAGCCGGCACTCGGTTCCCCGCCTCCCGCTGTACACCAGGTCCCGTCTTGACTTGAAGCTCGGTCGTCCGCTCGTGGGACACGTTGACGTGAATTGAGTCGAGAAGAGGACATGTAAGGCCGACGCAAGATGCAAGGTGGAAACAGCGGACACGGGGAAGTCAAGAGAATGCACCTCGGGGAACGGTGTGTCATTGGTCGTCGACATGGAGCGTGACGTGGCACCTTCACGCGTGGCTCCCACACGACGAGCTGCTTCGTCCGCCGTAGCGTGGCGTTATCTGCATCCAATCACGGTCAGAACTGAAGAAACGAGCAAGAATGGGCGGGGTGCGCACTCGCGGATATAAAAGCACCCAGTATCACGACTGAAGTCTCTGCCGTCGTAGCCACCAAGAGGCGTAGCGGGGTACAGCTCGTGGTCTGCAGCTCTTCCCGTGACGTCTTGGGCGGGTTAGAGGCGATGAGCGCGGTGGCTCAGCCAGCAGCGGACGAAGGTCGCGATCGGTATGCATGCGGGCAGCATCGGCGGCGTGCACATCCTGAATCCGCGCAGTCTTGCTTCGCGTGGAACGCTATGCATCGAAGAAGCGGGCACATGATCGCTGCGTTGGGCCGCTGGATGAACACGAGCGCAACAACAAGACAGCCTTACAGCCAACGGCATCAGTATGGTGCGCAGGGAGGTAAGGGCAGGGGATGGGGCGGAAGGAAGACGCACATATGTCGACAGAGAAGGCGTGCTGCCGGGGCTGCGATCGCAGGTATGTGGTCAGCGCTGAGTCGAGTAATAGAGAGCTTCCGGATCCGCCTCGAGGATAGGAAAGCCCGTCATCAGCTTGCACCTGGAGGTAGGAGAAATACGCCAGGCAGTAGGGTCGAATGCGGTGGGTGGCAGCGCGAGTGTCTGCCTAATGCAGGCCCCGCTGGTGCGGCAGACAAGTCTGTAGATGGTCTCTGCGTGGCGTTGGGATATGCCTAGGGCGGGACGACGAGTTGGATTAGGAGTGGAAAAGAGATCATCAAAAAGATACCACCAATGTCTTCCTCCACAAACAGCGGTTGACGGAACGAACTTTGCGCGTGCGATTCTATCCCGAGTGTTGTGTTGGCGGAGGGCTGAGGCTGAGTGGGCGGCCGCGTCGAAAAGTGGAGCACGACAAGCTCAAGGAGCTATGCGGGGAGCGGCTGGGGCTGCGAGAGCGGCATTGCGTCGCCAAAAACTTGGGGAGTGTGGGGGAAAGAGCATGATGGTCGCTGTGGGCATCGACATCGCTATATCGTGCATACTGCCGCATAGCGCCGTTTGTTGCGGCGGAGTAGCATTAACCGTATTGGCTCTGCGTGTCTGTGGTGTTGCGCCGCTGGAGTGGCAGTTCTTGTCAGCGCCACATCTCGGTCCACGCTTCCACGGCAGTCTTATTCGGCAATCAGCTAAAGTGTGAAGCGCCATCAAATGGGTCGGCTTCACGTCGGCTTCCGTGTATTCAACATCTTTCTGCGGGCAAGTCAACGGCAGACCAGATAAAATCCATATTGAATTGATATCATTTTCCTTCCCTGTTGGGCCCAGTATATTATTTTTCGTTGGTTTTTGGTTTTACCGTAAGGGTGGTCAATTCGACTTGTAAACAAGGTAAAGCATCATCAAATGCACTATTGGGAATAGTAATTGCAGCTGAGTAGTCAAATTACGGACTCGGTATAATCTGGCAATTAAAGATGTGGTTCAATTGAATTCCTTGCTTGTCCGATTACTACCCCCCCCTTAATCTCGGACATCTAAGAAAGATGGTTAATATGATTTATGTAATGGTACCGGGCACATTCTGAGTGGATAGATCGTCAGTAATTTGTCTTTTACCTTAGTTTCACATTTTACTTCATGAGAAACGGTTTGAATTGGGCAAAGGCGTTGGTTTTTCGGAGATGGTCAGGTGTCCGAGTTCTAGATAACACAAATCTGATTGTGGGCCTCATATATAACGACCTTGGCATCGTAGGATCTCCAAAGTTATAGGGTGGGCACTCATACGGACTATGGTATGCTGAAAGAGTAGTCAAGGCAGCCCCGCAGTAGCCGACAGGCAGCATGAAATTCCTTAGTCATTTCTAACAGTTGGGAGATCAATTTGGCAGGTATGCCGTGATCTTTCGGTATATTGTGAGCGCTACAGGACAGCTATTGCTCTGAACTTTCATATGAGCACTCTTATGATGTCAAGGCACTTTTTATGTGTTTATGGAGTAATATGACTCTAAGTAAACGGCCCACAACCTGAAAATATGCAAATCAGGGAAAATGGCTCAAGTTGCCAACTTTCGGGGTGATATATATTTGAACGATAAAATATTGTAAGAGTTTTGGGCCCTATATCTCAAGACCACCTCATACCGCTTGTGTGGAGCCAAAAATCTCAGGAAACGGACCGGTATTAGACGAGAAATGTTTGGTTGTCCGAGTAGGAGGTTTGTCCCGGCGCGGTGGGGGGGGGGGATAGTACCCCTTGTGTTTATTGCAGTAAAAATTCCAGGGTTCTGCAGGTAAACGAGATGGAGCTCTGGCCTTGAAAGCCTCATAGCTCTTTTCGTACCCATACTTCGGAATAATGGCAATGTTTTTTCACAAAACATATTCGGGTCGAGCAAGGCCTGATTTGGACAGGGAAATCTCCAGAAAATCTCAGAAAATACTCCCTAACCAACTCTGTTGACTTTGTGTCTTATGCAGTATCTAAAGTGTCCATAGACCTCAACCGGCACTGTCATTGGGCTTCAGGGGCACCAAGAATCCAAAAGGGACTATTTATGTAATAAGGTTGCTGAAATCGATGACAGATCGATCACTCTTCTCGAGGCACATGAACTCCTCATGGTCTCCGTGAGTACACTGGTTGCCACTCAACACAATTGCAAAAAAGGGCCACGCAGGGCGCATGAATATGAAATGCCCCAGCGAGTTCGAAAATTCTACCACGAAATATGATCAAAGTATTAAAGGTGTCCCTTTAATGATTGATAACAATAACATAACATCCGAGCTGTCAAAGAACTGGTTCCGAGATCTTGTCACATCTAGCATGACCTACCTACTGCGCCTTCCGTGTCTTTATCGCCACTACTATCTACCCCACACCCCCAGTGTTCCACATCCTCTCGACAGACTACAATGAACATCCTTGACAACATTCTACCCGTGCTCAGGGTT
This sequence comes from Mycena leptocephala, assembly GCA_029378395.1. NCBI lineage: Eukaryota > Fungi > Basidiomycota > Agaricomycetes > Agaricales > Mycenaceae > Mycena > Mycena leptocephala. The sequence goes on from JARJLF010002463.1 coordinate 33,823, forward strand.
GCTCGAGCAGCTGCCGCAGGCAATCCTGTTCCAGGACTCGAGGGTGCAATCACCGGTGTTGTCGCACTAGCCGAAATGGTTTCGGTGCGTAAATAGATGCCAGTGAGAACACCAATATTGTCTCAAGACACTCCTGTAGACGATGAAGGGAAACAAGGCTGATCTACCGGAGCTGGACAAAAGGCTCAAGCAATTGACAGATATTGATACAGTGGGATGTAGTAACGATTTGAAACAACGCTTGGACAAGTTGAAAGTGTACGTGGTATGGAGTAGATTTCAGCCTTCAATTAATGCATTCCTCTCTAATTCATAGGAATCTCGAGCCAATTACTACCAGACTCACATCACTTGAAGAGAAACCGAAAATCAAGCAATTTTTGAAGGGCAAGAAGTATGAGAAGGAGATCCAGGACATCAGGGCTTCCATTGCATCTCACATTCAAGATTTCACAGTAAGATTTCCTTCCTTTTGTGCATTTTATGTCTGTCTAATTTGTTCTGTTTGCAGTTCCATAATAGCATTTCCATCAAAATTTTGGTGGACCAAATGTCCACAAAAGGTATGGGGAGTCATTTCTTTGTAAAGTTGTTGTAGAACTTCTTTGCAGTTGATCGGGTGGATACATCTGTCCAAAGAATGGAACCACAAGGTATGGGTTGTCATCCCTCCTTGAGCTGCATGTAATTTTGTTTCAGTGGAGCAGACTCACAAATTAGTCGAAGAAATAGCGCCAGAAGGTAACAATAGTGTCCTCTTTCCAAAGAAAAAAAAAAACCTAAATGACAATTGTCTAGTCCAGGATGTCAACAAGACTGGTAAATATGAATATTGCTTCTTGTAAACTTTCTGCAGTTCCTCATGTCTGTTTAGTGAAAAGTGACCATATTGAACAAACCCTAGCAAAGATCAAATATGTTTCAGCACGCTACAATGCTCCAAACACCCCAGAAAAATGCATGGAGGGGACTCGGATTGACATTATCCAGGACATTATAGCACACTTGATCACACCATCTGATCCACCTCAGCGCATAGTGATGCTGAGTGGCTCTGCAGGCACTGGGAAGTCAACAATTGCAAAGACTGTTGCATCTATTCTTGCAGAAGAGAGACACATCCTGGCAGCTTCCTTTTTCTTCTCTCGGAACTATACAGAGCGTAGGGAAATCAAGGGCCTCCCTCTCACTCTTGCCTATCAATTGGCAGACTATAATGTAGACTTCAAGAATATTCTTGTGAAATTCTTGGATGAAGACCATACTGGGATTCTTGATGCAGACCCAAAACTACAGTTTCAAAAACTAGTTGTAGATCTACTTGCTCAAATTCCAACTAGTGAGAAGCTCTGGGTTATTTGTCTGGATGCACTAGATGAATGTGGACAAGATAGGGGCCAGATATTTCTCCGGTGGCTCTCAGACAGTATGAAAAAGATACCAGCTCATGTACCTTTTTCCTAACTGGCCGACCAGATGTCCCCTCATATCTCAAGCATGACACCCTCTGCTCATTGATGCATGGAATCATCCTTGATACTTATGATAGAAGAATTGTTGGGAAGGATATCAGAAGATATGTTGAGCACTCTCTGGATGGCAATTCTTGGACACCACGATATCCTTGGACACCTCAGATGCATGATGTGGATGAGATCACTAGGCGTGCAGATGGGCTCTTTGTGTTTGCTGCTACAGCTGTTCGCTATATTTGTGCTGGTTCTGCCAAGCTTGAACCACAGATGTCACTGAACTTCCTTCTTGGTGGTGCAGTACTTTTGGATCTAGATGAACTTTACCTTCGAATTGTCAATGAGGCTCTTCCAGTACCTGGAAAGATGGATCCCCTTGCTCAATACTCATATAGCATTTCTTTGAGTATCCTCAGTACAATCTTGGTGCTATTAGAACCAATGGATCTCAAGGAGCTTGCAGCATTCCTTGGCTTGAAAGAGGATGTTGTCAGAACAGTGCTCACTCCTCTAAGTGCTGTTATCCGTGTGCCAGAGACAGGAGCAATACAAATCATACATCTATCCTTCAGGGAGTTCATGACATCCCCAAAATCCAAGCTATATGAGGAACGTGTAGACCTCTTGTGTGGGACAGAGACACAGAAGCAGGAATTTGCATCCAGGGTGCTTCAGACAATGCAGACGAACTCAAGTTCAATATCTGTGACCTGCCCACATCACACCTGAAGAATGCTAGAATGCCAGGTCTTGGACAGAAACTGAACACCTTTATACCAATGTATATAAGATACTGCTGCTGTTTCTGGGCAGATCATCTAGCAGTGGTGTCAATCAATGCAGAAAATTCAGGAATAGCTAAAAAGTTCCTTGAAACCAAATGTCTTTTCTGGCTGGAAGTCCTAAGCTTACTGGGAATGGTATCCACTGCATCACCAGCTCTATCAAAATTTATAGCATGGAGTAATGTATGAAGAGTTTTTGATGAAAGCTATTAAGACTAATTGTTCATCAGGATCCAATGTTAAGACAGTTTGCTGCAGATGTAAAACGATTTATCAGTTTCTTCTGGGCTGCAATCACTCAAAGTACACCACATCTCTATGTGACAGCCTTAGCCTTTGCACCAGTGCAGTCAGAAGTTAGCATAGATTCCGATCACAGTTTCCAGAACTTCTGTCAATTTCAACAGGACAGATGGAGAAATGGCCAGCAACACTTGGAGTACTTGAAGGCCACACTCGTTCGTCAATCGTAGCCTTCTCTCCAGATGGGAAGCATATCGTCTCTGGCTCCTATGACAGCACTGTGCGCTTGTGGGATGCAGAGAGTGGAGCACCACTGGGTGAGCCATTAGAAGGCCACACTGGTTCGGTCACATCAGTAGCCTTCTCTCCAGATGGGAAGCATATTGTCTCTGGCTCCCATGACAGCACTGTGCGCTTGTGGGATGCAGAGAGTGGAGCACCACTGGGTGAGCCATTAGAAGGCCACACTGGTTGGGTCAATCAGTAGCCTTCTCTCCAGATGGGAAGCATATTGTCTCTGGCTCCATGACAGGACTGTGCGCTTGTGGGATGCAGAGAGTGGAGCACCACTGGGTGAGCCATTAGAAGGCCACACTGTTGGTCGAATCAGTAGCCTTCTCTCCAGATGGGAAGCATATTGTCTCTGGCTCCGATGACAGCACTGTGCGCTTGTGGGATGCAGAGAGTGGAGCACCACTGGGTGAGCCATTAGAAGGCCACACTGGTTGGTCACATCAGTAGCCTTCTCTCCAGATGGGAAGCATATTGTCTCTGGCTCCTATGACACCACTGTGCGCTTGTGGGATGCAGAGAGTGGAGCACCACTGGGTGAGCCATTAGAAGGCCAAACTGATTCGGTCAATCAGTAGCCTTCTCTCCAGATGGGAAGCATATTGTCTCTGGCTCCGATGACAGGACTGTGCGCTTGTGGGATGCAGAGAGTGGAGCACCACTGGGTGAGCCATTAGAAGGCCACACTAGTTGGGTCGAATCAGTAGCCTTCTCTCCAGATGGGAAGCATATTGTCTCTGGCTCCTCTGACAGCACTGTGCGCTTGTGGGATGCAGAGAGTGGAGCACCACTGGGTGAGCCATTACAAGGCCACACTGGATTTCGTCACATCAGTAGCCTTCTCTCCAGATGGGAAGCATATTGTCTCTGGCTCCCTTGACAGCACTGTGCGCTTGTGGGATGCAGAGAGTGGAGCACCACTGGGTGAGCCATTAGAAGGCCACACTGG
>JARJLF010002464.1:0-37557 GCA_029378395.1 Mycena leptocephala
CTGTAATCTATTATACAAACTTGCTGTGAAGGGCCAGTGCTTCGCATGGCAGTACGAGTCCGTTTCCTTTTTTGGGCTGCGGAGTTTGAATCGGAGTATTTGTTATGATCAGTATTTCGCCGATGTCAATTGACGCCCTTCCGAGCTTTTTTTAATTTTTAAAATGTCGAAGGATGATTGTCTTTATTATAGGCGGGCGTTCCTTAGTATCTATTTCAAAGTAAAATACCTGCGAAGTAGTTTTCGGGTGCGCCGTTATCCGCGCGCGTTTGTGAGTGATTGTTGGGGTCTAGGGTGGCTGTGTTTAAGTTTATACTTCTTCTGCGTACATTGCCGCAGCTAATTTTTCTTGATTTATCCAGTGGAGCGCCCTCAGGTCTTGAATATCCTTCAAGTTTGCTATTCTCTTGCAAGAATCCTTGGTTGCTATTCCATCGTGGTACCATAGCATTCCCTCTTTGTCGACTACGACACTGGTGAAGTGTTGTCCCTCTGCCGAGTGGTATATTAATCCTCTGAGTTTAAGATTTTTTGTTTTTTCTTGTTTTTTAAATGTTAGTGTATGATCCAATAGAATGTCTTGTGTACTGATGCCTAGAAGCAGGAATGTTGGTAGTTCGGTTATCTTGGTGAGCCTTCTTAAGTGAGCCGTAGATCCATTGTTGTCGCAGGCTGGACACCGGCCCCACGGTCTGTCAAGGTGGTAGTCGAACCATTTCTGTGCATGCATTCCTAGTGGATATTCACCCGCGATTGATCTTGGTAGTGAGATGTCGACGTATTGTGACAGAGTTTCTACAGTGCCTGGCTTTTGATATCCGCATGTTTCACACTGGCTGGACCCTTTCCCATAGCTTCTTCTGTCTGTCATGGCCATCAAGAGACTGTCGAGCTTTATATTTATTCGTCCTACAGGGAAGGCTTCTGCGTCTTGGAAATGTAACAATCTTCTCACCGAATCTCGGGCGGTTTCAGGTGAATTCGCATTTTGATCCATAGCTAGAGCCCAGAATCCTAACAATGCGCTACATCCAGCCAGTTTTTCTTTCCAACTTTGAACGTTGTCTTGTAGTATTTCGCCAAGTGGAGTGAACAATGAGTCGTAGGCGCAACTGTAGTTTGTACTATCCCAAACTAGCCCCCTTGGTTGGCGTGTTACAGTGTATCTCATCGTCACATCAGCATTGTGCGCCGGATTATCTTGTTTTTGTTTCTTACTTGGTCTGCTTACAGTTGCAATTGTCGCCTTTTTCTTTTTAGCAGTCGAATCTGTTTCTTTTTTTTAGGTCCTTCTTTATTCGTTGGTCGCCACTGTCCGTACTCCGTAACTGATTTTAAGTTGTCACGCTTTGGGTCGAACTTGATGGCCTTGTGAAAGTGAGTAGGATCCTCATTTGATTTTCCTTTCCAAGTGCGGTAGCTGGCTATTAATTGACCTCTGTACACCCCCGTCACTGTTTGCGGCAGGTTGTTGTTGAATCGCAAGCGCGTTATTTCATCCAGTATTTCGAGTTCTCTGAATTCCTGTCTTAGGAAGCCGTCCATTCCTGATGATATTTTTTTTTCGTCAAAGCCTTTGATAATTACTGTGTCAGCGGCTTTGTGACCTCGCGATAGAGCCACATAGTAAGCTTTGTGATTTTTGCAATTATTCAGATGAACTACATTTTTAATTCTAGACTTCCCTTGGGACGCATAATCCGTCATCGCGAAATTGGGCAGTACCAAGACTTGTTCTCTATTCAAAGATAATAATGAATCGTCGTGCAGTAGTGCCGTGATGGCAGTTGAAATTCTGCTTAAAGGTACTACATTCACAGGTAGGTCTGGTATCTGGATTTCTTTCGGTGGATTTACTAGTTTAACAAATACTGTACGTCCCTGTAGTGAAGCAACGCCAAACTTACCGTGACATTTCCGTTGCACTTTTTTCAGGCAACGGTGAGCATCGTGACAGTGACCGTTGCAAAAAAATGCAACGGCCACTATTAGTTCAGGTTGTTTTTCGGCGTGTTCAGGAACATTTTCGTATCCATTGATGCACAAACCACCTGTTTTCTTCATTTCCGCCAATAACAAGCCTGTTGCAACCCTTCCGATTTTTTTCTTTCTTTTTTGCCTAGATGTCACGGTAATTTTGAGGCAACGGGCCCCATCGTGACCGTGACCGAGCACGAATTTTGCAACGCAACGCCCCCTACCGTGACCGTGACCGTTGCTTCACTACAGGGAGGTACAGTAGGGTTTCCAATATTCGTTTGCCTGATGGTCCCACTGCCGAATCCCAGCCCATAACAATGGCTTCTTGACCTCTTGTTATGCACAATTCGGTGGCTTGATTTACTTTGATCATCACTGGCATCCCAACACAGAGTTTCAGACAACCTGGTATGTGTTCATTTGTGGTGGCGGGAGTTGCTGACCATAATTCTTTTTGTAAATTTGGTCCTAGTGATTTGAAGCGCGCCTGCTCACATCCAGACCATTTTTTCCGGTCCACAGCTCTGGCACTTAGTTTGTCAATGCTGTAGAATTCTACTAGTTCCTGGTTCGTGTCTTGTGCGAATCTTTCAGCTCCGAGTTCATTTATTACGTCCTTGTGAATATTCAAGGCTGTAATTATCGAGACGTTCCTGTATTTAACTGTGTCTAAGCGAGGAAACCCTTCCCGATCGCTCGCTACTCTTGTTCTAAGGAAAGCTATGTCTTCTTCTGTACAAGCACCGTATCTCGTATTTTCTAGGGCAGTCCGTAATTGAGCGTCTTGTGGGGTTTGCGTTTTTTGTCTCATGTTCTCTCGCAGGAGTACTACTGTGTTGAATTGGTGCCATAGAATTCGACCCAATACCGCGTTTTGGTCTTTTATAGACATCGGACCATGAGTTCTGAGAGCAACATCTCCACTGTAGAGTGAGTTTCCCGACATTGGGGGTAGCTGAGCAAAATCTCCCGCTAGCAATACACTTAATCTGCCGAATTCCACGTCATGTATGTTTCTGGCCTTTGCCGCTTGACTAGCTAGAGCTTGTAAGTCGCTGCAAGATACCATTGATACTTCATCTAGTTGTATATATTCCACTCCTTGCAGGCGTTCATTTACAGCGGCCATTGAAGCGCTGTCATTAGGCAAACCATCGACGTCGTCTTGATTTCTGCTTTTACCTTCTCTAGGTATGCAAAATACTGAGTGGTATGTGGATCCATTCAGTAGAGCAGCCGTGGACCCTGTTGGGCCTAACACTACAAATCTGTATTCCTCTTTTCGTCTCACAAAAAATGTGATTATAGCGTGGAATACTTGGGATTTGCCTGAGCCTCCCATGCCTCCAAGATACATTTTTAAAGGTTGCGGTTGTGGTGTTGACGCGTGGTTAGCGAAAATCCTGAAGGCTCTTTCCTGTTCTTTGTTCAGACTGAAATCCACACAGATCTGACCTATAATGTCGTTATTTTCTTCTTTTGTTATGCTAGGTTTTGGAATAAAATGGTCGTGGGGTAATATTTCAACTTTGTTTTGAGTTTGAGTACCCTTGCCATTTCTTTGCTCAGTAGGTGGCATGTTTGCTAGCTTGTTTGCGAGCAACAGTTTTCTTTCGCATTTTACTATTTCTGTCCATGTTCATCTGGCTTTGTAAGGCGCAATAAACCTTGTTGTATTGGCTTCTACACTTCCATCTGTAGGTCTGTTCAACCACTTAGATGATTGCAGGATTTCAGTGATCATACTTTTGTGCGCCATCAGTTTCCGAGTTTTGTATCCGTAGATAAGGTCATTCTCGCATCCCATATCTTCGTCACCGAACTCTAGGTCATCCACGTCATTCTCAAAATCATCCCTGCTACCCAGTATTTGATGTTCCTTTCTCTCGCCGTTTTCTGCCATTTTTTTGCGCATTGTTGCATAGTGATCGTCTTGCGCGTCGTTACATTCGTAGACATTCGTAGCGGATGTTAAAGTTCGCAATAAGATCATCTTGTCTGTCCGTGAATTCGTGCTCAACGAATGCTTGATCCCACGTAGACAGATTATCTTTTAGGTCTTCCGGGGCTCTCCACGGCTTGAATAAAGTTAACATTGTTGTGCAGTAGTAATCTCGGTCGCCCTTGTCAGATCTAGGTACCGCTCCGCCTAGGAAATTAGGTATATGGGTTTTTAATTTCCTGAAGTCGCAATATACCGAGTGAGATTCATAGAGAGCTTTGTGAGCTGGAAGGAACGCATGTCTTGTTATTCTGTAGTTCATACGCTTTTGCTTCTCCTTCTGTACTATTGTTTCGTCTGAGTCGTCCCAGTCCCAGTCAGACATACATTCATCCTCAGAAAAGTCAATCTGTGAGTCGCCGTCCTCGGAATCTGAGTCGTGTTCAATGAAGTCGTCAAAGTCCGAGCCATCAGAATCAGAGTCTGAGGCATCGTGGGAGACCGGTTCTCGATGTGATTTCTTCTTTTGAGCCCACGCTTCAGTGATGGCAATCTCGTCTGCAAACTCAGCCCTTTCTTTCTTGTTGCGCGCTTTCTTTTCAGAACACTGGATCCACTCAAACAGTGTTACGTTCTCGTACGCAATCGGGCGATATCTGTAATCGTCAACGCTGGAGCAAGCCACGTAGCTGCCGTTGTCGTTTTTCATGAACATCATATCGTCGAATTCATCTTGGTCTTCTCCATTACCTGTCCGAACTTTCCACGCGTTTTTCACGAAAGACACATAAGATCTCCACGCGAAGTTAACGAACGTATGGCTCTTGTAGTGATCTGGATTGCCCAGGATGTACATTGCGGCCATTGGGCTTCCTATTTCAAGTTTGGTGGACATTGAGTTAACCATTTGTCTCATAAGAGTTCTCGCAGTCTCGACTCCATCTGCGCCGTGCTTTAAATTTTCTGCGTTCCTCTCGAACACATCGTGCACTGATGCGAATGCCTGGTAAGTCTTTAATCCCAGTTTTGATACATAGTCTGACACGTATGAAATAACAGCCTTAACTACAGTTCCTGATAGCATGCTCGTAACATCTGTGTTGGACCTGGACATGTAAGTGACTACTCTATTCACGGTGTTTATGTATGCCTCCTTTTTCTTCATGTTGACGTGACCGTCTTTGTCCACTGTAGTTCGCTCAAAAACTTCCCGGGGAAAACGTGCTTTACAAATCCCAGTCTTTGACAGACACCCGCGTCGCTCATAATATCCTTTTGTGCGTGGTTTTTTCTTTTTCAAACCTCGCCAGTCTTTTTTGGCTTCCGATTCATGCCTGTCTTGGATAGAGTCTTTACAGGTGTGCACATTTGATCTGAGAATCAAGTCGTCGACTTCATGCTCATAATGCACCCACCAACGAGCCAAAGCTTCACATCTTTCGCAATTTTCGTCACCGTGGTCGACTTTGCATAATGGAGGAGGAACACTCGGTAAAGTTTGAGTCGGAACTTTGTAATCTACACCTGATTGAGCATCTTCCTCCTCAGGTGTAGGGTGTGGGTCGGTTTTTACACGGTCGCGTACTTCAGCCATTGTTCCGTGAATGAATTCTCCTTGGTGACAAGATTCGAGGTAGGCAATTAATTTTTTCTGAAATACAGAATCCTCGCTCATAATTTTGTCTCTTATTTCTTGAGGCGACATTGCGTTTCTTATCCAAAGTAATAGATGGAGGTGCAGGGTTAATCGGCCTTGTTGTTCCACAGTTCCATAATATGTGTTTGTATGGCCGAAAAGACCCGAGTTTTCGGATTCCCAACACAAGACCTCTTCAATGAAAACTTTCACCATGTAATGGAAGAATCTAGCTGCGGACACTGGGTTTTTTGACATCAGGCGGTATCTTTCGTCAGACTTCCGTAATTCTGGTCTGAAAACAGTGTCTTCTTGCGCGTAGTATAATGCAATTGGATGATGTGTGTCCACCCAGGCCATTGTTATGAACCAAGTTGGTGACCCTATGAACGCCGTCGTTGACAATATCTCGTTTCTCATGTGCTTTTTCGAGGTTGCTGATCCCTGAACATGTGCCCCTATACCATCTAAATCACTAAGAAGCGCAAAACACTGCTTTTCTGCCTCGTTCACAGGTGTTACATGTTCTCCTGCAACCATTCTATCTGCTAAGTTTGCAGCAACTTTGCGATTTGTAGACAGTAGGCGTCTCGACACGTCAGGAAATTTGGACCGTTTTACCATTAACAAACTTCCTATCGCAGATCCTTTGAGTTGTTCGTGATTAAAAGCGACCATCGGGAAGTACATATCCGTTTGAAAACGTTTGTCGTGGTATAGAAGTAGATTTTTCTTGTGCATTAAGTCTCCTAGTTTTTTTTTATGAGTGTCGTGACCCAATCCGCCTTTTCCATAGGGAAATAGCCAAGGAAACATCCCAGGATAGGCTTCTACGTTGTTGTACATTGATTCAGGTGTATCGCTTCTTCCGATGCCTAACATATTGCCTTTGTTCGTTACAGCTGTTTGCGGAACTTAGGGCGCGGCTGTTTTTTTTTTTTTTTTTTCAGTGGTTTTCGGCAGGACAGCTGCTGCGGGTGCAATTCTGATCCGTTTACCTTATGAGTATGCTCAATCTATTAGGAATTCCGATGCGCAGTTTTCTGCGTCTTCAGATTTTTTATTTTGTTCTACAATCAAATTTATGGCTCAAGTGCGCATATTTTGGGTTATTTCTGGGCAGGACAGCTCTAGGATGAGCATTTCAACCCCGATTGCCCTAGATTTTTTATATGGTCGACTTCTATGTATAATCTAGTTCCTGAAATACGTGGATAGTGAATATAACTCTTGGTTTCAATCTAGTGGTCAGGAAATATTGGATAGATTGAATCTCCATCAGCTTGCTGTTTTAATACGGTAGCCTGGAATCGTAGAGAGGTTCAATTCACTATCCCGGTATTTCAGGAACTAGATTATACATAGAAGTCGACCATATAAAAAATCTAGGGCAATCGGGGTTGAAATGCTCATCCTAGAGCTGTCCTGCCCAGAAATAACCCAAAATATGCGCACTTGAGCCATAAATTTGATTGTAGAACAAAATAAAAAATCTGAAGACGCAGAAAACTGCGCATCGGAATTCCTAATAGATTGAGCATACTCATAAGGTAAACGGATCAGAATTGCACCCGCAGCAGCTGTCCTGCCGAAAACCACTGAAAAAAAAAAAAAAACAGCCGCGCCCTAAGTTCCGCAAACAGCTGTAAGTGAGTTAAAGCGACAGCTTTTATTGCAGACATGGAGGCCTTTGAATATTCTGCTCCAGTTAAACCGTGGACAGCAAAGGTGCAGTCGCCCGTAGTTGTTCCATGTTCGTCGTTGGTATCATTGACACTTCTAGCTTCTTGTGGTATCGAGTCTGTAGGTTCATTTTTTGTTCGCCTGTAATCCACAACGACGGGAATGTCTCGATGCGCATATGAAGCTAAGTTCTCTTGAGATATCTCCAAGTCGGCGTAACCTGCGTGATTTAATTTCAGCCATTCCAGTGCCTCCAATACTTTTTTTTTCCGTACAAGCATTGGCGTGCGGTCGAAGTCCTCCTGAGTGGGAGCAGCAGAGCCAGTAAATACGAAGGCTAGTATTTCCGACATTTCGTCGCGACTTGGAGGCAATTTAAGATACACCTTCAGCACAGGTTGAGCAAACATGATAGCGTTGGCATGCATTCTAACGCGACCTGAGTTCACCCTGATAACGCATCTGTTATGACGAATTTTAGCTATCATCACACCTTCTGCGTAAGTTAGATCTTTCAATTGAGGAGGTACTGGTCCAATCCAATTGTTATTGGCTAACGCATGTCGTGGTACTTTACCATTCGACACATACGCCATCGCAATTTTCAGCTAGCACCGGACCGTTTATCTCAGATATGGGCTCTGAGGAACTGAATCTTTCTTTTCTTGTAACGCCTTCCGTCAGCAGTATATCCAAGTTGCCTTTGAAGTCTCGCAAAGCTGTTAATTCTGATAGACATGTGAGTCGTCCACAAACTGCGCAACCAGCCTCCATAAACCTCTCAGATTGGACTGCTTCGGCAGAACCAGTTAATATGCGGTGCAAAGCGTCTTCAGTCGCTGGTAGTGGTGGGAATTCCGTGTCAGTCAAAGTTTTAGCTTCTTTCCTTCTCAAGTAGCGATAGCGTCGAGCTTGCTCCGCAATAGATTTTTTTTCTTTCTTAATTCGCGCGTCGGAGGGAATAAGCTTGTTTTTAGTTTTAGGCTCTCTCTTGAGCGGTGTTGCGCGATATACAGTATTCATGATTGTGCAAATCTGGGGACAATATAAACAGTCGTGGTCTAGCATTAATAGCTTAGCTTCAGTTACGTTTAGGCGAGAATACATTTGGACTTTATGAACTTTAGCAATGGTTTTCAACTCATTACGGGTTAAGTAAGGAACGAGGTCACTTAAGTGGACTTCCACAGCAATAAATGTGCTCTTCTTTTGCAGCGCTTGGGGTACTTCATCACTGTTGCATTGGAACTCGAATTCGAAAGACGCTTTATCGAAGACCGTGATTTTGTTCGAATTATATATAAGGGGTAGAATGGTATCTGGTGAGAATTTGGCGTTGCGCCCACTGCCGGTTAAGTGCGACCTGTGAGGTGGAAGGTATTGAAAAAGTCGCATCGATGCGCTAATGTGTTCAATATAAGCATCGTGATTTATAGTTCGTGGCATTAAGCAATCGGTATTGATAGCATTTGCATTAAGCGCATACGTTGCTATTACACGTCTGGTGATTCCAAGCCACAGGGAGTGTCTCATTAGGAGATACTGCACCTGGGTGGGGTTTGAAGCAGCTTGCGCATTACCTGCAATAACTACTATGAGTACGAGCGACTTTTTTTTTTTGGGGGGGGGCGGCGGGGGGCGGGGGTCGAATATCTCACCTTGTTGGTTTTGGAAAAGTCTTGGAGTTGAAGGGAGTGCAACCCTTATAGTACATCGGTCTCTTGTTGCTCTCTTGGATGTCGGTTTATTCACGGTGTATTGCAGCGGAGTCTTGCGAACATTTGTTTCGGCCAATTGTGAGCGAAACTGTGAACGGTCAGAGGCTAGTAGAAGGATTTCACGCATCTGCGTCATTTAAATGGATCTTTTGAAGCTGGGTATAATCTTCGAGCTCGACAGCTAGGTTGGTTGGAGCGAAGGTGAGTGAGCGGTGTAGGTAACGGGCAATGGTTGTGACGAAGTTCGTGATGGTGACAGGGGTTCGTTCATGACGACTGAGCCTTCACTTTCCGTACCTCCTGTCGATCCTGACCGAGCCACCCTAGCTTCATTTTGGAAGCGGATCGCATACCTCACAACCAGGACGCGGTGTCCGCTGCGGGGTTGGGTGGGCAGCACCGAAGTGTTGTTATGGAACATTAGCAATCCGCAGGTGTGTGTGTAGCTCTTGCTCATACTACAATTAAACATGGTCAGCCTTGTGATAGGTGTAGTAGCCGGCGTAAAAGGTTGTCGTGCGTCATCGACAGTGACCAAGTTTCTTGCTTGCCGTGCTGCAAATCCAAAATAGCATGCGACAGAAAAATACGATTTTTATTCGAGAACACTAGAGAACAGTACTTTCCTACCAAGGAGCAATTTCTCTACGCGTATGAGCGTCGTGATAAATAATGTTGTCGGTCGTTCAAGAAGAGCGCTAATAGGCGACGCAAGAATGCCACTGGATTCCGTACGTGGTTTTCTTATGACTTAGTCCTTTGATATATGGCCTAAGAAATATCATTTGGCAGTGTACAGGGGTGCCGACACCCCTCCCTTGAACAGTATACATGATCTAGCTCGAGAGAACCAACTGTTACGAGAACAACTCAAGAAGTTTATTGAGCCAATTTAAGTCATTGTATTGCAGACCGTGTATTTGTAGATTGCTATCGTAATGCTATCTACTGTTTTTTCGCAATAGGCGTGCCACATACAATTATCCAAAGTAGGTTACTAGATATGTGCTCTACCTTGGGTTGTCCACGTGAACGAGGCAACTGATAAGTTGATGCGGTATACCCAACTACCACGAACGCGCCAACAGGCACTTCCCCCTTCCAGCGGGGCAGCGTGTCGACTTTTGACAAGTCGTCGTCGATGTCAAGAGTCTTTTGTCTCGCGTCATACACGGGCACTATCAACGATGAGCGAATTAGAGACAGATGATGCGTTTTAGAGAACAAATACCTGTATCTTCGCAAGCTAAAGCATATTTGACAGGATAATTGTTGCGAGCTTTCGTCGGCGAAGATGACGAGGATCGGATGGGACTCATGAGCTCGGGGTGAATGTTTTCCGCTGCTTTGCTACGTGCTAAACAAATCAGTTAGTGTCAATGATGATCGTATAAAAATCTTACCGTTGTCCGTGTCATCAACTTTGCTAAGCATTGTACCGACTTGAATCGCAAGATCGGTGATTTGAGCATACAGGAGTTCTTGACCGAAACAAAAACACATAAAGGCAGCCCATCGCTCCCAGTCCTGGTTATGCATGACGATGTTTATGAATTTATGCTCACGCTGAAGTGGGCCATTTATCTTGACAGCGGTCGCGACGTGAGAGCGCATACACATCCCGGAAGTAACGCATATGGCGATCTTCGCACCCGAAGTCGTGTCGACATTGAGCCGCAGGGACAAGCTGCCAGTTTTTGTTGGTCGTGCTGATATAACGCGCGGCGAAGCTCTGCTCGGGTTTATAAAGACGCCGGAGCGTTCAAAAGTCACGGCGTTAGAAATAGTCCTGCCCCAGAGATCAGCTACAATGGCTTTGCAGGCCGAGTAGGAAGCGCAACTCACAATCCACTGCAATTTTCAATGCATTTGGGCCACACGCTGAACCGGATACGACCGCCTTTTTCATCGGGATCGATGTTCTCGTTTGGATTGTACGTGGGCTCCACTCGACGAAGGCTATTGCCAAATCAGTCACAGTATATTCCAAGAGATCTTTCGCTTACGGCAAAGGAGGTAAGCCAATGTACGTCTCTCGAAGTAGAGGATCCTGCAATTCCGGGTCGAATACCTGACATTCATAGTTGGGGTCGCTACAGAAGAGTGAGATGTATATCGCGTCCAAGACGAACCGCTTACTAGTGAGCTTTATATTGTTCTAGATCTTCCAAGAATTTACCGGAGGTCTCCATTTTGATGGCACCTTCGAAGAGATCTCGCGCGGGGTCTTCGTCTTCAACAGGTCGTGTGGACGTTGCCCAAGCACCTTCAAGACCCGGTAACAATTTTTTAGAGGGCTTGACATCGGAGGGATGACTGCTCATCATATTCAGTTAATGACAGGACAACTATAGATATAACGTTACGGAGTTGAGTGTTCCGCTTCCAAAGTCGTTGGAACCGACGGGATAGAAGTATTATCGCTGCTGAAGTCTAGTCAGTAGGTGAAGCGAACTCGAAGCACGACCAACCTATTGTCAGATGAAGTTGAGAAAACCATGGACGACATGTCTATGGCTTTCGCCGGTTTCTCGCTGGGCGCTGTATTACTACGAGACAAACTTGTTAGCTAGAAACTAATATATGTATAGCACTTACCTTGTGGGGTTGCTGAAAGAAGAAAAGGCAGCGCCAACGGGCATATTGACGACGCCATCATCGGCCCGTAAAGGTGAGGCGGACATGAGAGAAGGTTGTAAAGATTGACCGACGGATTTCACCGCAGTTGGCGCAAATTGGGGATCGCGGGCTTTTACGGGCGTCGACGGAGCAACAACTGGTGAGTTCGGAGCGTCGTCAATTGCTGAAGGTGCGGCTTGTTTAGCCAGTACAGGAGCAATAGCTTGCTGGATGGCCGGCATTATGTGTTTGAGAACCGACTGCGCGAGAAGAGTAGATTGAGTATTCATGTAAGTCTGCACAGTGCTGTAACCAATGAATAAGTGTAAAACAGTGTGCAATACAAAGCAGCACAACATACTCAGCGACTTGGGAATTCATATCGGGCATTTCATTCGACATGGCCGGTTTTTTCTTTTTGCGAGGTCTGTTACGCAAATAAACGATTAATTAGCTGTGAACGTTTTGACAGGACAAAGCACCTTGGAGTTATGTGAGCAGACGATGCGCTTGAGCCTTCCAGTAAACTATTGGCATTTAGAAAAGTGAGGTCCAGAAAACACAGCAACGCAATAGCTCACCTTCCAGACAATTGCGCAGTAGTCGAATTCTGCGATGTAGACGGTTGCGCGTTTTCGATTACTTCGACGTCTTCTGACATCCGTGAGTGCGTTTCAGCGGTGGTTCTTTTGGATGCGCTATATAATAGCGGCTGAATGGTACGCGACATGGGTCAAAAAACAAATCAAGAAAAACGTGCCTTCGTGTAGTCAATGCTTCTGGTAGTAAGCTGATAATATTAGTAGTAGAATATCCGAAGTAAATTGAGATTTCACCTAGCTCTGACACCCGAATTATCACTAAACATTCTATGAATCGCTCATCAAGATCTGTGTAACAGCGAAATAGTCTTAAACCTACTTGTCTCCTTTAGCCAGTGCGGAGGGGTCTCTAATGTTAGGTTAGTAGGAACATCATCATTTAGTACACAACTCACTCTTCGTCAGAAGAACCCAAAGTGGCGCGGCCTCTGTGTATTCTGTGATAGATTCAGAGGCATTAAAAAGTACGAAAAGTATGGTACCTTTTGCGCTTAACTGCACGAGGTGTATCCACAATTACCGGAGGGTCTTCACTGCTGAACACGTTAATAATATCTAAGTGAAAGATTGTCTCTTACTTTTCGCTCTCTGATGCCTCATTATGCAACGCCTGGCTTATGAAGGAAGAAATTCACTAGAAGTAATAATTGTAGCCGCATTAACGTACTGGGTATCGTCCGCCATATGTGGATTGACGCTGTAGATAATTAGAATTGTTTAGCGTAATAGAACAACAAATTACATTTCTCGATCAGCCAATGCCTCGTTGTCCAGTGGATCGCGCTCTCTAACCGAAGACAATTATTAGGGCGACCAACACAGGGTGTAAAAATTATAACTCACCCATCGTTGTCAGGTATGGTGCTGTCGCCGTCATCATCCCCATCGGAAACCACAAAGCTTGTAAAAGTAAAGTGTTCATGCATTAGACCGCAACGTTGTGGGGGGGCAAAGGAAGGTACTTTTTTAGGCTGTTGGCATCATCCGCTTCGTCGTCCTCAGGCACTTCGGATCTTGTAGACCGACGTTAATAACAGAAGTAATAGCTGAGAAAAATTAGCTTACAATTCACTTTCGTCGACGTTGCGTGACTTGTTAGCAAGTAACTTGGTTGCTTGAAGTGAAGAAGAGTACGCACTTGCCGTGCTGGCCATCGTTGCAATACAACTTAACGAAGGATGCAAAATAAGAACGTGCAGAAAAGCTCACGATTCTTCGGCAATATCATCAATCAAATTTTGCGGTGGTACGGACGGCAAAACACCCCTTCTCCTGAACGACATTGTCAGTATATAGTACGCAGTACAAGCACACTACGTCTTACCTTTTAGTCATTTTTCTTGAAAAGTAGACGTCGTGAGGGGGGAAAGAAAAAGTGGAAAGAAACAAGATGCGCTGAAAGAACGTAATATGATAACAGTGAACGATATCTTTATAAGGGACTCCGGAGATATTTGAACAATGATGCATCACGCAACATCGCGTTCGTCGTCGCTGGCCCTGACCGGTAACCCCAAACGGCCAACCAAGTCTTGTGATGCGTCGAATCAAAACGTTAGCGTGAAGATTGGGAATGAAGTACAGCAAGTCCGATACGCGGCTGCAGAGATCGAATCTTGAGATTCATCCATAGATTCAGGATCAAATTTTCCATGTGAAATATGAATAAAATTTAGCGCAAGAAATTAATTAATAAAAAAACCTATCGGAATATGGGAACGCACGACCAAACCAAGCAATTATTTATTGCCGGCCATATTTTGCCAGCGGAATTGCCACTCTGCCAGGCACCCGTTAACGTCCTTGGTGCTTTCTTCTTCGCGTATAAGTCAGCTCGTGCACGACTTATAACCTTCGACCGTCGCACCTTATTCTTTATTCTAGGGAAATCACGCCGCCTTAGCTTGGCAACGTCTTCAAGGAAGCGCTCTTTATGAACAGTCAGTTCTACGACAAGGTCGCCGCTGGTAAGTGCACCAGTCGAAGGTACTAGCGGTACGTGTACTTACTATTGAATACAGTCAAAGCGTTGGATGTTGCTATCGAGGAGAGTAAAGACTACTTGGAAGCCTTGCAAGATCCTGCTATTCAGCATCTTAACGATCTCAATGTTCGTACCACCCACCTGCTACTATTCGTATAATCTGACGATGCTCAGATTGATCCTCTGGCTCTCCAAGCAGGTGACGAGCGATCTCGCATTTGGAGAGTGGGTCCCATCGACAAGGATGGCGTGATCGAGGAAGAGTTTGCCTTCCGCATGCAAGGCGCCATTTCAAAGCTCAATTTGCGGCCTGGTGACGTCGAGAAGTGAGCGCGACCTTGAATACCGTTGCAATTGAACTGACCGTCTTTCGAAAGTCTCACTATAGCCAAAGCTCTCAACACTAGCCAACAGATATCCATCGTCGGCTTGGGCAGCTCTCTATTCAGAGTCGGTCTAGCGAAGCTTAGAGATTTTCACGAATTATTCGTCAGGCACTTTCCTGCGGGCTCTGTGGCGAATTGGGTGATAGATCAAGAGCCGATTCTTAACGCGAGCAACAGGTACTTCACATCGCTTGAAGACGACCCTCTCGCTGTCCATGTCCCATTCGAAAAGGGTGTCGATCCATTGAACAAACTGCAAAGCTTCGTTGGGGATCAACTAGTTCACTCCAGCGCAAACGTTGTCAAGTATTACAAGAGAACGCGGGACAATACTAGCGAGTAAGTATACGTTAAAAAATATCTGCGCGTGCTAACTCCGACGTACAGTGAAAACAAATTCGAGGTCGTGTTGCCAAGCCATTTCAGAGTTGGCGATATTGTCGAGGTCGATGCATCTGTGATAGCATTTAAGAGCCTAGGTCGCAAGGGCGAAATCAAGATGCATTGCATCCTGAACGCGGTGACTTTGTTGGACGCGACGTATTCGAAGGTGCGAGATATTCAGCACTATCGGATGTCCATTTAACCATCGAGCAGGCAGCAGAAGAAGCTAAAAGGGACAGCAGCCAAACGATATCACTACCGAAAACCAAGTTGCACCGCAAGAATCCATACAGCAACGAAGGCCGTGCGGCTGGTAAAAAACCGAGGGATGTCACACAGTCACTGCGTTCCGGCCCCCACTGGACAGACCTCTGTCCCCCCTCGTCCAGCTGTGGCTACATCTGTCTACCCCCTGCCAAACTCTGTCTATGGGGGTAGACAGAGGATTGTGGACACATGTCTGTCCCCGCTCGTCCAGCTGTGGCTATATGTGTCTATGTCATGTAGACACAGTCCGGCTTGCTGTGGCTATGTCTGTCTACGCCCGTAGACGCATCTTGCCGCCGCCAATACCCGAATTTTTTAAAAAAAAGAAAGTTTGTCGGTCTGCCTCTGGCTACCTCTGTCGGCCCTCTGTCCAGGTCGGTCTATATCGGTCAACTCAGATAGACAGATGTAACTGCTCAGTTACTGAGGTAGACGTACCATGTCCATGTAGTGTAGCCATACATAGCCACATGTAGCCAGACTGCCTTGTCTAGGGCTCTGTCTATGCACATAGCCAGACCCTCTGTCCATTGGGGGTCGGAACGCAGTGAGTCCGGATAAGATCTCGGGTAGTAGCTTCTATACCTAATAGTCGAAAATAAACCGAATATGGTCATTGCCTCCTATAACTCTCACTCTCAAAAGTCGCCTAGAACCAGTTTATCATCAAAGCACCATGTGAAGTTTCGTGCAGTGTAACCCCGGCGGATGAAAGCGCTTAGCTTCCAGGCTTTGACGACCATTCAAGATTCTGCGACACTGGCGAGGTCACAGTTTATACGAGATGGCAATACGGGTAAGAGAGTGTGGTCGTCCGTACTCCTCTCGTGAACTAATTTAACATTAAGATGAACACATCCATATCGCACTTGCCGCTGGACGTTGGACAGGAAATTTTCAGCATAGTCCTATTCAGCGATCGCCGATTCAGCTTTTCTGCTTTCCGCAAAGCCAGATGGATCATTTGTGCTAGTTCTGGCAAATGGATGAGAGTGGTCCACTCTTGTCCAGTATTCTGGGCACACATTATTGTCGAGACGAACAGTCGCCCTGAAATCATAAGGGCGCACTTGAGTCGTGCCGCTCTGCGATCGATGCATATTTGTGTGGTCTTCGAGAACCTTGACGAGTATTGCCAAAAGCACAACTTGCAAGACGACGACGCCGTTTATGAGCTCATTGCTGACAGGCTCAACCTCGTTCATGGTGCGCTCGACCGTGCAGTAACACTACACATCGAGAGCGACAACGACGAAGCGTTGGCAGCCGTTCGTCGGATTTCTCGATGCATGGTGCTGCCCCGACTCCGGGACGTTGTCATCCGCCACAAGTGGCATAGCATGTTTCGCATTTCCACCCAAGACACACAATCCTACGCATGGTTCACGGAGAATTTGCCACGCTTGGAGACGCTACATCTCCACATGATCGCTCTACCACTGGCTACTACGGCCCTCGTAGCACTACGACATCTCCGACTCTTCAACATATACGCCAATTGCGACCTACGCATTAACGACTTCGTTTTCGTGCTATCCCACGCACTGCAGCTAGAGGAGCTCACAATATTTGACGTGTATTTTTCCTCAAAACCGAGTGGGGACATATCGTCCCTATCCATCACCACCCTGCGTATCGGAGGAGGCAACACCGTTGCACATCTTGGTCCGCATTTCCACTTCCCGCAAATGCGGCGCCTTACGATGCTTCTCGCTCAAAACACCGACGTTGAAAACATTCTAATGAGCCCGAGGCTATTGGAGAGTATATACGAGAAACGAAAGCGAGAACATATATAAATAGAATGCCGAGGGATCCGAGCGATGGCCGCATGATGGCCTGGTAACACCTCGGCTAACGATTGACAGTCACCTCTGGCAGGTGCTGCCCCCATGCAAGGCGTGGGAGTATCTGCCACCAGATATCTGTCTGCTACGTGTCACCATGCCAAAGGTATTGCCTCTATATTCATTGAAAATACATCCTTTAGTTAAGTTCTGACCAATATACACATGGAGAGTGGAAACATGTTCAAACAAAGTGAGCATTGACTATAAACTGTGATAGTAAATCAACTGTACCACGACACTGTTGCAATGCATTGGACCTAATTGCTCGCCATATTTCCTGTTTGTGTGCAGTAATCATTCTGAGCAATTTGCCTAACTTCAAAAGCCGACTCAGAAAAACTGAGCATTGTATAGGAACCCTAGTAACAATTAAATGTAGAAAAGCAGTCAATCTATCAGCTGTTGATCAAAGCCCGCTATTTTATTTTTAAACTACAGTTATAACCTATTTTAATGTCTCTGAAGTCATCCACTTCGGTAAAAAAAGTGAGGAACATGTTTGAGGCCTTGTAATAAAGACTTAGGCTTGAATCAATCTTACTTTCCTAATCGGGATGGCGGCGTTCACTTGCCTGATCGGGACTTCACTCGGTTTTCAACACCAGAATCATAACCAAAAAATGTCATCAATATTAACGCACTAAGGTATTATGTATGTAGTACTCATAGTATTTGAACAAAACGACAGTTGCCAGTATGATATAATGAAGGAAAAATAAAGAGTGTCTAAGGATTTCTGGTACTTCTGTACCACAACTGCCGGGATTTTTGTGCGAGGAAATGATGGGTGGGCATGAGGAAGACCGGGACCCGGAATGACAACTGCCCGCAAGCTTCCATCAGTCGGTACGAGGATGGACAATTTGGCGCTGCAAAAATGCTTCTGAAGTTTTGCGACAACATGCACACCATCCTGGAAATGGTTCCTCGCTGAATAAACTCAGAAAATTGTGGCAGAATTGATGGAATTCATAGAAGAACACTCACGACAGCGTGAATTTTGTGGAAGATGAGACGGATGGATAATGTGACAGCACGATCCAGCAAGAACATCGGTATCATTGTCCTCTTCATTAATTGGTTCACCTTTGATCAATTTGACGAGGATTGATTCTCGTACACCCGAAGGAATTGCAGTGAAACGGTGGATTTTCGACAGGGTGTCAGAATCACCGTCAGCCCAATTAGAACAACCCACAAAATAAGTTTTTCCTTTCTGTGGTCCCTATGGAATTGTTTTAATCAGGCAGACTGCTTCCAAGACTCAAGTAACATACATCTCTGAACTTCCGGAGAATTGCACGGCCACCACAAACAGCAGTGGAATCAAGGAACTTCCCTTTGCAGTTGACCATTTGAGCGCTACGATAAAATCTGGATGAAGAGAATGAGGTGAGGCTCATACTTTGAAATAGAAAGAGAATGTACGCAGATGCTGTAGCTGCCACACTCTCGGATTCTGCGACTTTCGCTGCTCTAATGGGAGCAGAGATATTCTCGTGGGGCTCGTCCATGTCATCCCAACGCTGACATGCATCAAGAAAATCGTCTGCAGCAAGTGAGCAGATATAGCAGCCAGCGCATTTCAAGTTAGAACGACGACATAATACTGGGGGAGCTTCCGGATCGAAAAGGACGACTTTTGCAAGGTTCTTTACTGCTGATCCCGTTGGGCCTGTCCAGGCGTCCTGACACTAATGGTGAGTATGCAAAGAAAGTAAGACCAAAATTACCTGTTTCTTAACATATGCATCCAGTGTCAATGGTCCGAGGAGTTCGGGTGTGTCTGTGAGATCCAAAATGTATGCCACACGATTAGTGGATGCTGGAATGTCCCATGACTCTGGGGCAGAGTCCAGATGGATAATTTCATCAACAAGCAGACCACCCCGACGTTTTTTGCTCTTGGCTGTTACACGAATTCCGTGCTCGGAATCCGAGTCTGAACCCATGTCTGGCGCTTTAGACCCTGAATTCGACGAGCGCTTGCGAGG
Source organism: Mycena leptocephala (assembly GCA_029378395.1). NCBI lineage: Eukaryota > Fungi > Basidiomycota > Agaricomycetes > Agaricales > Mycenaceae > Mycena > Mycena leptocephala. Next base: position 19,046 of record JARJLF010002464.1, read on the forward strand.
TAGAACTGGTTTGTTGCCCTTGCGCTTTCGCTTCGGGGCATCTGAGTCGGCCTCTGATGAGGAATCTGACAATCCGAGAAATATTAGCACTGTAATAGAGGAACAACCATAGCTTTATACCACTAGTGTCACCACCTCCGCGGAGACGTGAAGCGAGGCCATATGAGATTATTGGAGGCTTGCATCCTGGATCGAGTTTTCAGTATGCTTTCCGTGCTATCACAATGACCGGACTCACCGCCAATCACAGCTGGACAACAAATTCAGCCAGTGATTGAAATGGTGTAGGATTACTCACCCTTCGATTTCTCTTGAGGTGTGAGACAGTCACAATCATCACTTTCCGCGTCCGAATCTGTTTGGAAATAGAATTCAGATTGATAACATGATAGTATTGGTTGGACATACTGTCAGAGAAGGAATGAAACAAAGAGTGGCGAAGAAGAACCAAATGAAGGGTGGATATTTTTGCTGACAAATAATGCAACAGTTTGGATGGAAAGAGGCAGACAGAGTTCCAGATAGTCAAGAGAATATTGGGAATTCCACAGAAGGCCCGAAACAGCAAAACTGGTTGCTGTGGTGGTGGAATGTACCCAGGGAGTCGACGTATCCGGTCAATACGCATATGTGAAATATGTGACCGATTGTAGATAATGTGACTCGTGGAGAGTACACGGGACCATTTGAGAGATAGTGGGACAATGAATTGACCTCAAACCAATACCACATAAACAGCTGATACTGATTAGGCAGTGAAACACACCTAAGGTTCCGAGCCAGACAGTCAAAAATGCAGAGACATAAAGAGCAAGATACCAGGTATTCAGTTGGTCCCTTTCTTGCAGACAAAAGGGCAGAGAGCAACCGAAACCAAAGCTGATAAGAATTGTGAGAAAAAGTCGAAAGATGATTGCGCTGAGCTCGTGAAATCGTCCAGGAGAGGATGGTTGAAGCCTAGGCTTCTCATAACCTGCAGTAAGATGTTCATATCTTAAAATTATTACTGTAATTGGAAGCATACCGGCCATTATCGAGGTGGCAGCAGATTTTGTAGTGACTGTGTAGATGCAGGGAAGTAAGTAAAAACACAAAGGTTCTCAGCCATTTTATACTGTTCTGGAGGCGGCAGGGCTAGCTCTTACTCCTTGGAGTTGGCCTGTTCAATTTCACTGAACCTGCACTGAAACCAGATACAGGAAGCGACGCCGAGACAGTCAAAACATTATGTCATGCACTGAATTATAACCACAGAGAGTGTGGAGCTCTCTGAAATTACTGGGGACACAAGATAATTTATTCAAACTTGTAGTGTGGCAACAATGGTCGAAATCTGCGCAGAATCAAATGCAACCGTAGGAAAACTTCAATGATTGATATGATCAAGTGGAAAGCGTGCCGGAATTCCACAAATAGCCGGAGGTTTCGGACACGAAATAATAATTAAACGTACGATTTTTTTATGAAATAATAATTAAACATACGACTTTTTACTATTTTTGAAAACATATGATTATTGTGGCCCGCTATGTACGAAAATAATTACGCGGTGGACAAATTAGGTAATTAGCTTCGGATGTGTGTTCCGGATGTTGCCAGGGATGTGACAATAACGTACTGATGGCCTAGATGGCCGCAGTCTTGCCATGACATGCCGCGTTCTCCATTCTCGTTTCTCGTTGGTACCGGCTATTGGACGACATCACACACTTGACATTGACGGACAACGGACGGTCAATAACCACGCTTCCGCAATTATTCCACCGCCTTCCGACCATGACAAACCTGGATCTCGGAAATACGATGGGCGACCCTTTTAAGCAGTTGTTGGTGGAGTGCGCTCGTACTCGAATGGATCAGTCGATGTGGCCTTTGCCGTCTTTGCAAAGCATCACTCTAGGGGACGAAAGCGTGGAGGACGTGCAGAACTTTTGCATAATGCAGGGCGCCAAGGATGGTAGCGATGGCTCGCATATGATTTTGAAGGAGATCGTAGTGCCGAAGAGGAGACGTTCTCAGGTTTGGGAGAGGGAGAAGACCAATTGGATTGAAAGGCATGTAACGACGCTCGTTTTCGATTCAAGCGATAAACAACAATTCGTGAATCACGAAACAATGTTACTAGAGTACAGCAAGTAAATAGCATTTAGTACGAAATTAAAACAACGGGCTTCGAAAGTGTAGAATATAAGTTGTGCCAAAAACTATTTGTTAAGCTGCGAGTGCAGGACAGAGACGTCGTAGCTGTGGATACTCTACAGTGGTTGCGTGGAGAATGGATACAAAGTCAAGCGAAGAACCTGTTACATCAAGAGAAATGAGACGTGGCATAGCAAGAAGAAAAACCACAAGCGCGTCCTGAGAAACTTGAGACAAAGAGATCACCAGATGTGTGGCGTTAGCAAAGACCATGTCGCAGAGACCGGCTAAACGAGGAAAGAGATGGCTTTCATCCACCAGAAGCCGGAGAGTTATGAGTGCGGGAAGCCGAAATAAAGAAAGCACGAGAATCGTGGACGACGATGAAATGGAAGTTGTAAAGTCGAGAAGAGCTGGGAGGAGCAGAATCGGATATCCCGCGAGATCATGTATGGTTTGGATAGTGACGCAATCCAATTGTCGAAGATTAAGAGTAGTGAGCAGTGTGGATGCGGACAAAGTGGTGACACATAAAGGCCAGGATGTCAGGGGTAACTGTGCAATGCGCACATCTGACAACGCCGAATACATTTTGTGCGGTAGTGCGGGGAAACAGTCTACCACTGTCAATCGCTGCAATTTTGACTCGCAAGCCACGAAAATGGGCTTCGTAGCAATTTCCTCCGTTGCGAACAAACGAAAATCCAATCGCACGAGCGTTGTTAAACGCAAGGTGTTTACAAAAGATAACAAAGCCATAGAGGACTTGGTGTCATGAGTAGCGACTGTCAGACATAGACAGTTGTTCATGTAGGGAGCCAAATGAGTAGTGAGCGCCGTAAAAAAACGATTGATGAGGCGCAGAGAGGATTGACCCCGCTCCGGCAGTGTTTGGCGAGGCACCAAATGAATATGAAGATGAAGAGGAAGGGAGCCGGCGCGATCAAGACCTGCCGTGAATCGCCTGAGGTTCATGTAATTGTCGACAAAACCATGAGCCCACAAAACGTGAGTTGATTGTACGCTAGTCCGCCATGTCCGCGATACAGAGCTGGCAAGGTATTTGCGTTCGTCGTGGCCCTCAGGATCGTCATGGAAAGATCCCACATAATGCACCACAATAATTATGACGACATCAAGAGGAAGCGAGGTAGTAGGAATGTTCAATACGCTAAGAAATCAGTTAGTTGCAAGCAAAAGGTTGAGATACAAAAGGCCAGTGCGAACACAAACCTCATAGACTTAAAAGCAATGTAGCGAAACAATCCAAAAAGGGAATCCCAAAAGCACGGTTCACATCTTTGTTCCCAACCATGACAACTATTCAGGTGAAAACGTCAGTGAAGCACAGAAGCCAACTAACACCACCTACAGAATTACCAGCGAACATCCGACTTCGTCTTTCTGCAAGACATCTCAGCGGCGAACGCCGCACTCCGAGGAATCACAACAGGCTTTGTGGGATTGGACACAGAGTTCACTGATCCTCCCATTGCACCTAACGAAGGAGCACACGTCATGGACCCTTGGGTCTACAAGAAGCTCTGTGTCGTCCAACTTGCGATTCAAGGCACCGTGTTTATTATCGCTGTAAAAGCGATGAAAGGTGAGTTGAGGATTACAGGTTGTATGGAGCAGTACTACAAGGAGAACCGTAGGTTTTCCTGACGAATTGAGGCATATACTGGAGTCGCCCGCGATTGCGAAAGGTGGCGTAGGTTTTTTGACGGACGGCAAAGTACTTTCCGACGCAGTGGACGACAACCTTGTCATCCGCAACTTCGTTGACATCGGTCTAATGACGAAGTTCTGCAACCCTGAGGGGTACTTGTCGCAGGATCAGACATCCGTGGGGCTGGATAGATGCGTTTTAGACGTTCTTGGTCTTCACTTGGACAAGAGCGGGCAGAAAACTCTGAAATGGGACGGGGTCTTGACGGACGATCATAAGCTCTGTGAGTGTTTAACAAAGGGCAGTACCTTAACTCATAATACACGTAGATGCTGGTCTCGACGCACAGGCGTCTCTAGAGGTGTTAACCGCCATAGCGCCCATGATCATCACGAAGGCGCAGGCTATCCGGCGGCCCATTCCCATAGACTGGTACTCCTTCGATTACCGCGAGGGCCATGCGACGAGATTGGAGAAGTCAATTCACGAAGAATATTTGCCGTGGGCCGCGCGTTTCTGTACTTGGTACCAGTTGGGAAGATTCCAAGGGTACCACTTTTAAAGAGATGTCCTGTAGTCGTACAAACTTCCAGGCTCGGGAGAATGAATTTATATGCTGAGATCGTCGACATATCAAGATTACGATGGAGTTTGGGTTCGAGCAAACGAGGAAAAAGAGCAAAGTGTATATTGCGACGGTGACGAGCACAGAAAATAACACGTATCAACAACAGAACTAAAAGCTGGTGCGCTACGCAGAACAATAAAATTTCGAAGGGTCCTGGATGCAAGATGAGTATAAGCAGAAAAAAGCAAGGAAGCTAATCACCGAATCAAAGTTTTGCGAGGATTTTATGATTAGCACTGTGAACGTGGCGTGTAGATGGCGATGGGAGCCGGGTGCGCAAGCGAGCGACGAATGTCGGGCTTGTGAGAGATGTCTTGGACATGTAGTGCGTTATATAGAAGTGTAGGGGCACTGAATATGAATATATTCAGCTAAAGAATTCAAGGGGACGCAATGAATAAACCATACACGTTCCAAGAGGGGTCGTCAGCAGTAAATTCGGAGTCAACTTTGAAGGTCGGTCCATCGAATTAGAGACAGAGTAGTGCACGAGGTAAAGGGACAGCGGTATAGGACCAACGACAAGGTGACCAGCGTTCAAGGCGCAATAATGAGGGAGAACACCAATAGCGTTCGTTCGCAGAGGGTAGGTAACAAATCCTAGGCGAAGGATTGAATCACAGATGAGACTGGAATGATAATGGGGCGAAACCGCACAGTAAAGTTGAAGTAAAGGCGAAGAAACGAATGAACTCAGGAACACCGAAAAAGGGTGTAAAGCAGATCAAGGACTATTACTGGTTAATCATAGAAATCAGGGGCCATTACTCTGTGCAATAACACGCGCAAGGCAATGGGAGGCCGTGTAATCAAAAGAAGGCAGAAAAAGATGGAGACCGAATGGTTCCATGGAAAGATATCCGTAACGAATCACAATTTGATGCAATCAGAAATTTTTCGGGAAGGTCGCCGGGTAAATGAAGTTAGCATAATAACATTCAAATATTCAAGGAATAATACAGTTATCTAACCAAAAATCTACAGAAGAAAATAAAGTCGTAGTAACTAAGGCGGATCCATTCCAAAAATATTCGTCAGCTGGAGCGGCAAGAAACCTGGACCATGGAATAACAAGACGCAGTGTGGATGCGGGTGCCACTCTACTTTGCAAGATAGCAAGGATCGCTGCAGGCGGCAACGACGATCCAAGGATAACAAGTGACGTTTCGCGGAAACCACCGGCCGAAGTCAAAAGGAGAGCCGTAGCTGTAATATATATACTAAGTGGACTGGCCCTAGCCAGGGCCCTAAATTGCCTTTCCACCTGGTCCTAGCCAGGGCAGTGTGTAGCCCAAATTCTACTTCCCAGAGCTGACTGTGGGGCCATTTTCGCCGGCTTTCCGGCCCCTTTTCTTGCCCTTTTCGGACCTCGGTAGATATTTTGCACCGAATACCATCAACATCAATCGCAAGCTATCAAAAGTGGTTTATCCTTATTCGTTCTCTCACATCAATATCTGATCTTTGTTCGCTCTGTCAGCATTTTCCGCTTCCGCTTGTTTTTGGATGATATACTCTTCGGGTTGTTCCGTCCTATTCTCCTTTCATTCTTTCATTCTTTTTTTGTTTTATTTTGTCCCCTTTCCTTTCATCGTTCGTTTTTTTGCCTTTCTTTTTCTGATTTATTTGTTTGTTTTCAAAAATTAAAGTACTATTTGATTTGCAACTATTTCGCCCTTCCTCTTGCACGTTTACTTGCGTGTTCAGTTCCAGTTTGTTGCCTCATCACCATCCTATCACAAATATTACATCATCAACGATCTCAATTCTCCAAGTCCGTGTCGGATTCCTCTCTTTTCTCGTAAGTACATATTTCAGACTTTTTCACACCTAATAGATCAAGTCAATAAATGCATCCAAGTCCAATTTAAACCACAGAATGTAACACAGTAATAGAAAGTGTTCATAAAAGCAAATGATAATTAGGTATGGAGCGCGGACACAGTGGAGCGGAGGCAGAAGTCAAGCGAGCGGAAATCTCAACTACCCGGCACAAGGATCCCGTAGTATGAAGTCAAGACTTCGAACTTACCTCTGCCGCCAAGAGACCCTTGAAGAGCCATTTCACATCTTGCACGGCCTCTACCCACGATTCCCGGTCCTCACGTCCTCCGCGCTCTGCCACAGCAATTCCCCACCAATACAGCGTGGCCACGAAGCTTAACGCTCCATTTGGACTGGGGTGCCGCATAACAGCCCAATTTGCCGCCGTCGCATCCGGATAAGTGTCGCGGAGCCACCTATCTGGTTTCCCGCTATCCTTCTCACGCCAACCCGGCTGGATCTTCGCCCACCATCTCCACCACGCAGCATCAAAGACAGCCACGGAGCCAATGGATGGGCCCACGCCATTCGCTATGCCGCCCCGCGTGCGCCCAGCCCTGTCCCACTTGTCCAGTGCCGCGGGCCGAATCACGGTCTTTGCATTCCACGCCGCCTTTGCGCTACTTTTCTCCCATCCGAACGCCCGCTCCAACTCGCACCACACTCCGAGTAACGCGTTGTAGCTCCCACCCAAGTCTTTTGTTGAAACCTCCGGGTAGACTTCCATGAGCCACTTCCCCGCGTCTTCGGGGCATGGCGGTACCGCTTCATCCTTCCAATTCAGGCCTATTTTACTTATTTCGACACCCACACTACCTTCACGCGATGGCGGTTCTGTTCCCTTGGAGTTTGGTGGCGAGCTGGAAGAAGAGGGTGTCCAGGGTGTCTCCTCGGAGCTTCCAGGCAGGGATCCGGAGGAAGAGGCAGAGGGCGTAGACAGTATATCACTCTCTGGCCCGCTGCCTCCAGTATCCGCGCTTGCATGCAATGGAACTGCGGACGGCCAGTCGGCTCTGCCAAGCAGCCCAGCGAATGCCACGGCCGACAGCGGGGGGGTTTCGATGCACGTTCCAGAAGGAAGTGGACGTTTTGGTGAGGACGGCAGGAGAGGGGGTGCTGTGGAGAACGGGGATGGGCCCAGTCCCAGTAAGGCGCGCGCAGGCAGGGGCGGCAGGGGGGCAGCGGTGTGCATCTCCGGAGGTTGTGGCGGCGTTGTCAAAGATGACGGCGGGGGGGGTGGTGGGGAGAGGGGCGGCGGGGGGGCAGCGGTGCACATCTCCGGAGGTTGTGGCGGCGTTGTCAAAGATGACGGCGGGGGGGATAGTGGGGAGAGGGGCAGAGGTGTCAGCACGCTACCGACGTCCTCCATCTCCTCCTCCTCGCGATCTTGTGAGACGTCCCTCATATCCACATCCTCTGCAATGTGGTCAGTCGCCGCATCTCCGTTTTATGGCCAGAGACCTACCTGCACCTCATAAGGCTAAGATTATGCGTAATCTTTGGGATAATACCGCGAACATTATGCGTAATCTTTGGGGAGTCCATATGCGGAAGTCCGGGACAGCCCGGGACACTATGGGTTACCACGGGTTCCTTCCTACCCCTCCTGCCGGGCTCTCGGCACTGTCTTGCATGCTCGGCACCATTGCCAGCCATCAAATCCCACTAAAAAAGACAGAAATAATCAAAACACCCCCTATCTACATGTCCACGTGATCAATAAACCACCCATTAATTAAAATGTTTGAATTTGATGGCTGTCCGTGTTGGGTTGGGATTGATGAACCCAGCCGTTGCCTTAAAATTGATGGCTGTCTGTATTAGGGTGCCTGTATTGGTTGCAATTGATGCCTGGTGGCTTTAAATACCAATATTGGTTCAAAAAGCGCCGGCTCTCAGAAAGTATTTTGCATTTTGCGGGCCAACGGGGCCATCAATTGCAAAATAGTATAGATGACTCTTGTAGCCCTTGATGAGCTCTACAATTTGGGCATAGGGATCAAAAGTTCCGCGGATGACCTTCCTTTTTGGGATACTACGCTTTTCACCCAAAAAGGAAATTTTCTACATCAACCCTTCCCTGGCTCATAATTCGACCATTTTGGATGATCTAACCTTATAGGCATGTTATTCTGAGTTCTTCCAACCCAACTGGGACACATTAGCTTGTGTTACAGTGCAATAATAGGGTGAAAATAGCGAAAAATTGAAAATTTGTATCTGGGCATAATATCTTGGGGATATACCAATAGATGTAGCTCCTGGCCACATTAACTTGTCCCCTTGTGTTCAAAAGATACCCTCCAGGTAATAGATCATATGCTGATGCTGAAAAACATCGCAATTTGGCCACACAACAAAATAGTGTTTTTGCATGTTTTTATGCCTCCTCATTCTGTTACACATCCAGAAATATACCCTTTGGACTTGGTCCATGTATATCTATTGGAAAGATAGACCATTTGTACTCAGAGCAGGTGATATCCCATGATTTAAGGTGATCTTCTATCATATTTCTGTCCACCATATTCAGCATGCCACAGTGTCATAGACAGTGTTCTAAATGCTCCTACTGACTCTCCCAAGCCATATGAACAGTTCCTAGCCAAAATTCGCACCAATATATGGTGATAAACCTCAAAAGTATCAAATGACACTTTTGGCTTGTTTCATGAATAGGGCACTATGAAGACCAGATAGTGCGAAATAAACAATGGGAGTGAGATCAGACAGTTCAAATGACTTAGATTGAGTAATTTTTCAAGTGTTTTGGCCCAGTTCTGACCAGATGGTGGTTCAAACCATGGCCAGCATACAGACCAAAAGTTTGTCTGCAACCCATATCCTCGGAAACACCATTCAGCCAAAACATCACCAAAACACTTCAAAAAATACTCATTCTGAGTCATTTACATTGTCTGAGTTCAGTTCTAATGTTTATTTTGCACTACCTGGTCTCTATAGTGCCCTATTCACGAAACAAGCAAAAAGTGTCATCTCACACTTTCAATGTTTAACACCATATATTGGTGTGATTTTTTGCTCCAAACTCTTCATATGGCTCAGGGGAGCTAGTATGAGTGTTCAGGGCATTGTCTGTGACCTTGTGGCATACTGAATATGTTAAATAGGAATATGGAAGAAGATCACCTTAAACCATGTGATATCACCTGTTCTGAGTGCAAATGATCAATCTTTCCAACAGATATAAATGAAATAAGTCCAAAGGGGGTGTTTTTGGATGTCCCAACAATGAGGAAGTACACAATAGGGCCAAAGTGCTATTTCCTTGTGTGGCCAAATTGCGAGGTTTCTGACCCATTAGAGAATGATAGAGTACCTGGGGAGTGTTTTATCAACTTAGGAGAGCAAGATAGTATTACTAGGAGCCATGTATACTCATATAGCCCCAATATATTATACCCATACACCATTTTTTGATTTTTCGTTATTTTCACCCTATTATTGCACTGTAATATGGTCCAGTATGTCACAGTTGGCTTTAAATAATGTATAAGAATATCCCTATAAGGTTAGATCATCCAAAACGGTCGAATTATGAACCAGGGAAGGGTTGATGTAGAAAATTTCCTTTTTGGGCGAAAAGCGTAGTATCCCAAAAAGGAAGGTCATCCGCGGAACTTTTGATCCCTATGCCCAAATTGTAGAGCTCATCAAGGGCTACAAGAGTCATCTATACCATTTTGCAATTGATGGCCCCGTTGGCCCGCAAAATGCAAAATACTTTCTGAGAGCCGGCGCTTTTTGAACCAATATTGGTATTTAAAGCCACCAGGCATCAATTGCAACCAATACAGGCAGCCATCAATTTTAAGGCAATGGCCGGGTTCATCAATCCCAACCCAATACAGACAGCCATCAAATTCAAAAATTTTAATTAATATATTGCTTAATTGCTATTTATTTAAAGCTCCGGCGGCAAAGGGAATGGCCAGCGGCATCATAATAAGACATGCCGAGGAGCATCAGAAACCGCCGGACACTGCAACATGTAAGCAGTGTGGCTGTGCGGGGTCTCCCCAAAGATTACGCATAACATCTGCGGGATCTTCCCAGAAGATTATGTGTGATCGTAGGTATATGAGCTGCTACCTGACAGTTCCGTTTCACCGCCTGTATCGACACTACTTATACGCCCTGAGCGCCGCACAGGCGCTGCCGCCTTTGCCTTTACCCGAGGCCGAGGAATGGGCTCCTTCTGTTTCTTCTTCTCCATCTCTTTTGCATACTCCGGGTGCTTCTCCAGCCACTGCCGGTCGATCTCAGCCAGAGATGCCTTGTTTCTCGCTATGTTCGCGGTGCGTTGCTGCTCGAACGTCAGCGGGGGCCTCTCCGCCTCCACCTCTTCTTCGTCAGACTCCTGCTCGTGCGGTGATGGTGCTGCAGCCTTCTCCCCCCCTCCACGGGCGCGTTTCTTCTCTCCAAGGCCCTCCTGCTCATCCTCCTTCTCCTTCTCGCTGCGCTTCCTCTTCTTGTTTCCCATCTTGGCCGCACTCTCCCCCTCTGGCCGCGCCCTCTCCATGCGTTTTTTCTCCTTCTCCTTCTCCTTCTCCTTCTCCTTCTCCTTCCCCTTCCCCTTCCCCTTCCCGCCTTCTTTGCTCGACTTCCCTTTCTTCTTAGCTTTAGCTGCCTGCACGTCCTCTTCCATAGCACTATCAATGTCGCTGTCAGACGAGGACCCACCTTCATCCTCGTCCGAGTTCTCGGACTCGTCTGAGTCCACATCATTGTACTCTCCCTCCGGCGGCATGGTATACGTCGCTTTCGACAAGTCATCCACAGCGTTGTCGACGGGAAGGGCTGCTTCCACGCAATCGGCTGGGGCTGGAGATGAGAGAAGAGGCCGCCATCAGTGTTTATTCAGTCACAGCTGCTGCACGACTTACTGAAGGCAGTATGGAGGTATTCTTTCATGAAATCCAGCACATCGCGGTTGAAACGCGCTCGCGACCAGTGAGAAAAGTGGCAGGGTGCGGGGCCGAGATTGCGCCCGTGCAATATTCTGGGTATGGTTAGCGAGTACACTCATTCAGGATAGTGTACATACGTTACAGTGCGAATCTCCCCCCCAAATTGAGGGATTGGTCCACCAAATATGACTACGCCATGCAGTCCAGTGTATGCAGAGATCCCTCGTAGAAATGACGACACGAAGGTGCCCAGGTTATCGATGCATCTGTTCGCAGACGCGTCTTAGTAAATAAATCGCACTTGATAACGCAGAGACTTACCTCTGGCGATCCGCCGGAGCTTTGGATGGGGCCCCTTCATCGCCTTTATGTACGCATCTCTGGCAGCTTGCACATCCTCCTTCGCGCGACGGCGCAAACCCTCTTGATCTTGCTCTGACAGCTCATTGAACAGTTCGCGCGCGACTTTTGCACGAAAAGGGGCATTAGGACCTCCCTTCTGTAGCGTAGTCCCGTTGTCCTCCACACAGGACGATTTCCAGCGTGTTTCTACGGCAGGTCCAATTTCCGTGTTATATGACTCGTGCATATATTGCTGGAAAGCCTGTCGTGCCTTTGGCGGCGAATTGATTCCAGCCAGTTTTGACAGCAAAATGGCCCAGGGATCGCGAGTACGGTCCATCTTGGTGGGTCTCTGGAGACGTCGGGCCCGGTATTTCAACCAATGGCTGATACGCTAATAAATAAAAAAGTCAGAGCTGGGAATATAGTCACGGGGTGCGTGCGCCCGAATCAAATTACTATTTACTCACTGCATTCATGGTCTCGATTCGCAACCTCTTCGAAGTCGACTCCTCGTCAGTCAACTCTTCAGTCTCCGGTACCGCGAAGCGATCGTACTCTGCCAAGGGTAGATCTGGCTCTTCGTCGTCGCTCAGACGCCAGGAGACACGGGCGTGGTATTCGTTGCAAACCTCTTGTACATAGTCGCACTCTGCGTGCCAGCCCCGTTCTAACGCGTCGGTATACCCCGGAATATGCGGTTTGAGGATGGTTTCGCGCGCACCCTCAGCCCACATTTTCAAGTTACGGCGATCTTTTTTCGCAATACGTTTCCAGGTACGTTTTCTCTTGCGCGGCGCAGCGTTGAATGGCTTAGCCATGGTGTAGAGTGATGTGTGGATACCTTAGAACCAGGAATCTAAGGTCAGTCGCGTCGCCCTAAGAATTGTGGGGATGTACGATCCCTCACCAAATAAAAATGAAAGGCTGCTTTGTTGGTTTGTTCGTAGGTTCTGCAGGCAAATGGTCGACGTTCAACAGACGACATAATCAACGAACAACCCAACGAACCGAGTCACGCTCCTGGATCTCATCCTCATCTGTAATGGCCAAATCGGTAAGTCTATATCTGGATCTCGCATATAAATGAGCCACAGACGCCTTTTCAGACTAAACGTCCCTTTCTCCTGTCCACCGTGCCAATGAGTAATCAGCCGTCTACTACTACTATGACCCTCGCTACTTGCCTTCCGCAACCTCTGGGTACGCCTTTCTTTTATTTTCCTTCACCGCTGCTGATCCTCCCCCCATTTCTTCAAGTGGCCTGTGTTCTCTTTGTGCCCTTCCCTATGATGGGGGTGGGAATGGCTTTGCCGTTTGCGACCATCCCAGTCATCACCGCCGCCCCTGCCCCGGCAGCGCCCACAGCTCCCGCTTCCAATAAGGCCCCCGCTTCCGACAAAGAGAAGGTTACTCCTCCCGCTCGCGTCCCCGGTGCCGGCTTGCCCACGGCTTTGATGGCCCTCCTCCGTGATGAGAACGGTCCCTTCCTGGCGAACCAAGTTTTTAGTGCCACTCCCGCCCAACCCTTGGCAGCCATCGAGGAAGAGGTTGCGGCGCCCGAATGGTACTGCATCACCCGTGGTCGCTTTGTTGGAGTCGGCAATCAGTAGTACGGCCTTTCTTTCCCCTCCCTCATTTTCTTCGCTTACTTATTTGTTTTTCAGTGCGCTCGCTGACGCGGCCATTACTGGGGTCAGCCACAGCGCACGCAAGGCGTTTACCACGCAAGGCCTCGCCCTCGACGCCTTCAACGCAGCCCTCGTCTGGGGTGGCGTGCAGGTTGTCTGAGGTGCGTGTGGCTTTACTTTCTTTTCCTCTTTCAGCCAGCCGGCTAACCGACCGCGCTTAGCGTCCTGGAGATACCCGTATTTCAATCCGAGCCCGTCTTTCAATTTATGTTGTTATATGCCTACCTACCGCTCAAAAAATACATGTCCCATCTCATTGAATACTGTCTGGTAACTTACCTTGAAGCTGCCCGTCCCCAACGCCACGTGCCTCACTCGTCTCCCTACAGTGGTTCATCAGCGCGTAGCATATTCGAATCGTGATCTATACTCAAGGCGATCATCTCATCAAATTAAGAAGAAACCGCCTATAGCCAGGGCCAGGCTGAGCAGGGTTGTAGGCAGGGGCACGGCAACCCGAGATGCACGCTTAAACCGGCGACCAAACGCGCTTGTGGGTTACACCCACCCGTCTTTCCTGAACCTTAATTTACTTTACTTTTTTTGTGGGAGGGGGGGTATTCAGGCATAACCAGGACTCTCGTTGGCGACCTAGGTTCGGCGGGCGCACTCGCCCTTTCTCAAACGACCGTAGTAACAAGGAATTATGAACCCATTTGTTCCCATCATCTCTACACATCTACTTCCTTTCCTCGTGTCTCCTTTTCTCGCTACGCTTTTCTTTGCACGTCGTCACGAACTCTGGACTTAAAATCGATTACCGCCAGCGTCCCCGCAAACTTCTCTCCCAGTTCCTCAATGGCACCCCACGATCTCAGCCCTGCCGAAATCGCGTCCATCATCGAGCGCGACCGACCTTTGTCTGCACTAGAGTTGGAGAATCTTGTCTGCAATCTCACAGACGCAGAGATGGATGAGCTCATAGAACACATGGGACTCGGGACGCTTGCGCGTCAGCTGCCACCCGTTCTCGTGAAGGTTTTGAAGGTGGCCCAGCGCATTGCTCGCACCGCTCCGCCCGATTACGAGGCCAACGAGATCGACATCCTCATCCGCAATCTTGACTTGTCTGGTCTCGGTGCGTAAATTTCTTTAGTCTGCGGATTGCATTACTTATTTTTACAGAATCTGCGACACCCCCTCCGGCTTCGCCTGAACCTCCTACAACGCCTGTCAAAACACGCGTTACAAAATCGATGCCATCCACCCCCCAAGCGGGTGCTAGCGGGAGTGGCGCCGCTACCCACGGCTACGTGATCGACTCCCCCACCAAAGTTGGCCGTGTTGTTAGTTGGTTTGAGGCCGGCTCCCACACCCAAGGCATGGGTGGAGCCTCCGTGCACGCTGACGGTAGCAAGCGCCAGGGCCCCCAGTCGAAGGCGAAGGCGTATGTCGTGTTCTATGGCCGAGAGGTGGCAGTTTTTACAGCGTGGGCCGACGCGAGCCGCAGTATTACGGGGGCAGGTCTCGCAATCCATGCTGGGTTCCCGAGCGTGCAGGCTGCACAGGCCGTGCTTGACTATGCCCGCACCAAAGGCTGGACTGCCGATAGCTCCCCACACACCGCCACCGCTGCCAACACCTCTGCCTCTCCGTCTTTGGGTGACAACCCCCTCAACATGGGCAAGACCAACAAGGCGTGGTACATCGTCTGCCGCGGGGTCGTGCCCGGCGTTTACCGGTCATATCTGGAATGCAGTCTCAACGCGTCCGGGATCAAGGGTAATTTGATGGCCAAATTCGCGACGCGCAACGAGGCAGAGGCCGCTTTTGCAGCCACGTTGAAGGGGAATTTTGTGCGAGTCATCCTGCGCGCATAGGCCCAACCTTAGTTAGACAACAAAACCTTGTCACATCGTATGCCCGCTGCCTTTGCTTATTTTGTTTTTGTATACCGTGATCATATCCAATTGTCTTTGATGACTACATCCTCCTTGAGACCCCCCAGACAAACGCTAAACGAAAATGAAGAGTTTGGATGAGCGGAGTTCGTCATTCGGTGACAACCAAGTCACGCATGTAACACTTGTCACCCCTGACTCCGACGATGCTGTAGTGGCCGTGGATTTTTCTTGGGTTCCGGAAAAACTTATAACAAGGTAACATGTATAATTCTGCACCCCAATGTGAAAAGAATAAACCCCTAGCATTTTTGTAAGAGGCGCAAGAATGCAAAAATGACGAACTCCGGAATCTGAACAAGGTTTTCTATTGCAAACGCTCAAATTGAGTCTGACGCTGGACTAAACCAAGCCTTGTGTCATTTTGAATGTCTATTTTTCCTCACTTTTTCCCCCCCGAGACTGCGTTCGTTGCTGTGATCCCAGTTCTTGGCCTTCGGCGGTCATGTTAACGCGGAGGCCGTGCACCCAAACCTTTAACTCGCACAGGTCGGGATGACGAACTCCACCCATAGCCACCTCTTTTTCCCTCTCATTTTTTCATTACATCATGCAGCGGCGAGTGCTCCAATGTTTCTTTTATTTTATTATTTGATCGTTCCCTCAAGACATTGGATTTCATCTTCAAAATCAATTTACGCACCCACCTTAGGTCCTCTCACCTCCACCCAGCTAATTAGCACCACCACCTGCCACGTCTTTTGTGTCCTCTTCCCTTTGAATGAGCAAGAAGCACAAACCCAAACCCTCGCGCGAAGAAATCCTCGACAGGCGGGCGCAGGCAGCATGGGAATACCTCCAACGCAATCGGAGGACTATAAACCAAAAGGCGAAACTCAGAATGCACCAGTTAGTGGATTTGCGCTCTTCATGAACCTGGTATTGATGGCCATGCCTTTCTCAGATGGCGAGAACAATTGAAGCACGCTCCTAGCATGGTCCAGCTTGAGCACTCACTCAGAGCCGCGCAATATAGACAAAATTACATTGAGTATGTATTCCCTCTTTAATTATACAGACAGAGCTCACCTCATCCCACTCTTTCTGTGCCTGTGCAGGCGTACCAAACAACCCATCAAGCCACTCCCGAAACTTGCCGCCAAGAAAACCTCAGCCTCTACTGCCACACCGCAGTGTGTTACACGCAAGGATCTGGCTGCAACACCGAATCCTCCAGCGCCTACTGCGCCTACTAGTAGCATTGCCAAACCGAATCCCCCGGCACCTAGCGTTGCCAAACAGCGGCCTCGTACTCTGTTATATCCCGAGTCGAGGTCGGATGACCGGATGCCGGCCGGTCGTTTGGAAGCCGGTTACCGGAAGGAAGTACCGGACGATAACAAGATGACCGGTCGGCCTAGGGAAGACGCAAGCACCACAAAAGAGGTGTATAGGGTGAGCGTTACTATCTGGCCAATCGAACGGAGAGAAATGAGAGATAGACGTCCGGATGAAGTCCGGACGAGAGGACTCAAGGAGCCAAGCACAGGATAGGAGGCTAAGCACGTTAATTATCAAACTGAAGAATACAGCATAGTACATAGGGCTTAAATACGTAGACATACGTGTCACTACTATAAGTAGTAGTATCAAAGCAAAGTCCAAATTAGGAGATAGAAGTTCGAGTCGGACAAAGCGACATCTAAAACTGGAAGTTGGAATCGTATGGACTTACGGATAAACGGGAAACGCTCAGTAATCCTTCATTGCGTAAAAACCCGTTCCGAGCGGCAACCGGGTCGACCGGTTGCCGGAAGTCCGGAAGGACTGCCGGTCGAGTCCGGCCGAAGGGAAGAATACCGGCCGAGGGCCGGGGTGTGTGTGCACGGATATAACAGTATCCCCCTCTTGGGTTCCTCGCCCCGAGGAACACCAAGATACCGGTCGAAGACCGGTTGCGTAATGCGGTGGAATTCTGCATGGTGGATGAAGGAAATGTGAAAAAAGAATATGGCTAAAATTTTGTCGCCTGAGTGTCGTGAAAAAAGACAGCCTGACGGGCCGCCGGCCCGGCGGCCCGAAAATCAATCGCTTATGCAATTGATCGATCATGCCGTAAGTGAAAATTTTCACTTTGCTTCTTGCCACCACCATCTCGTCCGACGACAAAATGGACGCCGCCCCCGCCAACCTCGGAACGAATGCTAACGACGCCGGCAAAGGGAATGGTGGAGACGAGAGGCGGCCCGGCGAGGAAGGAGCCGGGGGAAGTGGAGGGAAGGACAAGGGGAAGGGAAAGATGACGCAGGCCCAGGAGGATGAGGAGGAGCGCGAGCGCGAAGAGCGAGATCGCAAGGCGCTTGAACAGCGCCGTGAAGAGGTGATGAGCCGGGTAGAGTCGGCTTTGGCAGCCGAAAACGAAACGGTTCGGAACTCGCAGGCGAACATCGCCAATCTCACTCAGGCGCTGAGTGAGATGCAAGAGCTCGACGCGGCGCATCCGCGTTTCGCCCGGCCGTTGACCCCGGACCCGGTCGACACCAACCGGTCGCCGACCCCTTCGGGACCAGTCGGAGACGAAAACGACCCAGTGTCGGAGGACCCGAGCGAAAGAGACCCGGGGGCAGTATATGAGGAGGATGAGAACCGAGAAGGTGCGTCGCAGTGACCGGTTGTCGACCGGTACTGATTTTGTTTTGATTTAGCCTGCGAGGAGTGCGAGAAGCACCAGCTCCGGTGCGAAGCCGATCCGCCACACCGGTCGTGCAGACGGTGCCGGAAGAAAAAACTTCGTTGCACGAACACGGGACAGGAGCGAAGGACGAACAAGCGTCGGGAAGCAAGAAAGGTGAAGGAACGTCGGTTGAGGGGCGACCGGACGACCGGCCGTGTTCGGTCGGGGTCCCGGGTCGCCCATCGTCGGTCCGGTCGCTCTGCCCATCGAGCAAGCGATGGGTATGAGCGTCCGGCGACGAGAATCGACGATCTGCGTGACCGGATCGTCCGGTTGGAAAACCTCTCGCGCCACCAAGTGAGGCAAGAAGTGGAGATTGAGGACGTGGCCGGTCCATCGGGGGACCCGAACACAAACGCAAAACCGGTCGAGAAACCGGTCAAGGTGGAGGAGGTCCCGGTTGACGTCAACCGGCAGCAGTACAAGATCGTGGAGGTTCCGCCGAGGTTGCCGGCGCAGCCGGTCATCGAGACCGCACCGGTCGATCAACAGACGCAGCCGGTGACGACCGAAGCAGATGGGGCAGCAACGGTGGAACCGAAACCCGAGCCGGTCGAGCTTCGCATGCCACCGGCCAATGTAGAGTTGTCGGAGGATCAGTTGAAAGAGTTGAGGATTACCACGCACAAGAACGACGAGGGAAAATTGGTAATCGAGATCCTCGACTCGGACGATGAAATGCCAGCCGAGGAGAAAGGGAAGGAAAAGGA
>JARJLF010002465.1:0-37468 GCA_029378395.1 Mycena leptocephala
AAGTGCATCAAGCTGGGTCTCGAGTCTCCCAATGACAAGGAAGAGGAATTCTCCCCTCCCTTTCGAAGTGTTTGATCCCTGCAGGCCTAGGTATCCAAGAAAAGTTCACCCAGCCCAGCACGAACACCACGCACATCTGCCGTGAACTCTGCCGAAAAAACAAACAGGTGCATTCACCTATGAATTTACTTATTTCTTTCTAACGATCACTCTGTAGGCAATTTCTCCCGTTCGGACTTCTGGACTCTCAAGCCACGTCCCAGGAAGCCATTGAAGCTCTGATTTCTGAGCAGGAACGAGAGCACGACATTACCATCAATATAACATCCCAAGATGTTCTTGACCAGCTGGACTATCGACGACAACCGGTTATATATGACAAGTGGCTGAATTCTGATGTTCAGCTGTGCCGCTCACTCACATTTAAAACAGACCACGAGATCTCCGAGGAACCAGAAAGTTTTGAAGAGCTTCGCGTGCATTGTGTCCAGGCCTAGATGGAGCGGGACCAGGCCTTTGAGGAGCTAGCTAGTACAAGGCGTTGAGACGACGCAACACCAATTGCGGTGCCATCTGGCAATTTTGCGGTTTCTTTGGACCATACAAGTACCGCGGGATGTTCATATTATTTATAGAGCACTGCAGGAGGTTCATACAATAAGAATATGCATTATTGTGTCTCAAGGAACTATGTACTAGTACCTGGGACCTCTGTTCGGTGATATAAAGGAGAGCCAGAGTGAGCTCTGAACTACTGGCTGTAGTATTCAGAGCATGCCCGCGGGGCCACTGCGGGTATGTTGTACTCTAATACACGTACCAAGGAGATATACCCAAAAGCCCAGACAGTTATAGGGATTATATCTCTACTTAAGGAACCAATGACTGCACAGAAGTCGTCCTATGGATAACTTGACAAGCCCTGGGGCCTCAGTTTATTAAGACGAAGTGGTACATGGGGTATTATGCATCCCGCGGCCACCCCGTGGCCACACTTTCCATAATTGTGGAACAGACCAAGGCTGTATTAAGCCCACGGGTCTAATTACCATATGGATTTGCTGTCAAGACACTTTAGTGGTGTTCTTAAAACCACTTAGAACGAGAGCTGTTCACAGGTTGGAACTCAGGCAGAGTTCTAGCCATCAAGACAAGCATGTGATGTGCACAATGTGTTTACCATCACACAACAGATGCAATTAGACCCAAGTAAGAGTCTAGACTTGCACAGCATTGTATGCCGAGCTAGAGCCAAGCTGTAGACTGCTCTAGATCGCTCCAGACTGCATTGGTCATCCACGGGTGCAGTAGGGTGCAATGGGCACCAAATATAGACCGTGGTGTCATTTTGATGACAACTCCGGCCCGAAACCATGCGGGCTCGACACAGGACCACGAGGAATTGACCCAGCATGACCAAGAACCCCGGCTTAATTAATATATTCTGTTTACATCATGTAGTTATCACCTTTTGTATAAATAGGCCACCAAAACACGAGAGTGGCCAGTGCATTTCGCCCTCATTTGTTCTCCATTGGTCTTGTACCTTGGTGTGATTAAGTTGTACTTTGGAGCGCTCAAATGTAGCTGCTGCTATTGACTTCTAAGTCCCAAGTTGACTTGGCATTGGTTCGAAGCATTGAGTGGTAGTGTTTCTCAGGTCAACTTTGCAGAGATTAGTTCTATCTCAGTTTGTAGTTGTTCTTTAAATTGAAGTTAGTTGTTGGCTCGAATTGTCAAGCAAGGGACTCATCAGTTAAGCTTCAAATGGTTAACCACCTAAGAATTGGTTGTGACTTGTCGGCTGCTTTGCCTTCACACTTGTCAGGGAGAGTCCTGTCATTAGCTGTTGGATCGATTAGTCGGACTTTGCAATTGAGCTTAAGCCGTACTTAAACTGAAGGAAATGTTCCTGGATGAGGACAAGTCCAGGTCTGCTGTACAGGAGAGTCCTGCAGTAAAGAGAATTGCAAAGGAAGAAGCAGCTTGCCTCATTATAGCAATTGGAATTGGCCATTGCTGGGAATATTTTGTGATCACCAAGTACAAACTCTGCCCTGAAGTGATAGAACTATCTTTATAGTCACTACCTTGTCTCATATGAACGTTCATCCAACGCCGCGGCGAAAGATAACTGCTGTAACTTGCCAAGTGAAGTGCCGCAGGGACTTTGTTAGTGCCTCATAGTACTTGTTTCGTTGTTAACTATACAATCCAAACCTGCTGGCCGCATACTACGGTCCAGACCCGAACTCACCTAAGGATTGTGCTAGTCTTTTGGGAGTGATAAGATATTGTTTGTGTGGTTTTCAGTGTTGTTTCACAACACGCTATAACTAGCATATTCAAGACGTATTGTAAGTGCACCATTTCAGCGTGCATATGAAGAGACTTTGGCTGCTAAAATTCGGGCAGAGGAAGATTTAGCGGAGTGGAAACAAGCGGCTGTCTCTGCTGCACCCCTCGTAGACTTGATAAGTAGAATGAAATGAAATTTGTGATGTTTGCCAGGTATGAACATTAATTGAGTGAACTATATACTGTGTGGTAGGAGGTGTAAGAACTACTATGAACAAGTACGAAAGGATTATGAGGATTGTATCGAAATTTAATGTGTATTCTCGTAGTCAGTGTAACTACTGAAGGGATCATCGAAAGGTTGGAGATTTTGAAGAGATTGAGCAGGAAAGGCCATCTCATAAGGAATTTGCGGCGCAGTGAAGGGATTGCGCAAATTTTGTGGGTGAGAACCATGTTGTGCTTGAATGGGAGGTGGGGGGATTGGGAAGCTATAGCCAAAGTTTGGGTGATACGGGGTGCCATTGGGGTGCAAGGGCAAGGACTGAAGGGCAGAGGAAGAAGGGATATGGGATGTAGAAGGTTGAGGAGTATCAATTGGAAGAGGAGCAGCGGTGGCGGTGGTGCGGCGCCCACATGGTGCACGAGCAAAAAGGCCAGAATACTTTGCACTGTCGCGCTGCTTAGGATGGGTGTCGAAGTGCTTGGTGATGCGTTCCAGCAATTGGGCCTTCGTCCCTTCTTCAGATTTAATGACCACGCAATATCCATGAGGTTGTCCTTGTTTTTGGCTGAGAGAAGGCCAGTCAAGGCAGTGCTGTGGTCCCAGTTACGACGAGTCTCGTCCCAGCAATTCTCCTTCTCTTTGCGACGCTGAGCCCCATTGGCCTTGGACTGTGCCTTTCTCGCCCTCTCTGCATCTTTCTCAGCCGCCAACCATTTCCCTTTCGTGGATGTCAATACCCACGCCTCGACATTCAGCTTCCCTCTCTTGCTTACCCTCCCATCCCGCTCATTCAATTTTCGCTTCTGCTCTGCGAGCTGGAACTCGACCATGCCGACATGCGTGCACATCATATGAACCTCATTCTCGAGCCGTTGGATCCTCGCAAAAAGGACAGGGTCATGATAGAAATGAGTCAGCGATAACGGGGACTGGGTGCTGTGGTGAGACGACCATGTTGAAGGAGAAGTTGAGGTTGATGCATGAAGAGAGGGAGCAGGAGATGGTGTGGGTATGGAGGCCGAAGAGGAGGCCGGTGCTGCAGGCATGGAAATGGAGGAGGGCAGCTGCTGCGGCAACTCGGACCCATTGTCCGCATCGAAACCGGACTCTGAATCCGAGTCCGAGCCTGAGCTACTGTCAGAGTCGCTCCCAGAATCAGAGTCATATTGACGGGCTCGTTTTCGAGCCTGAGAGATCATAGCAGGGGACGGCAGGACAATGGGAACCAAGGGATTGAATTCTGGAAGGTCCAGCATGTCACGAGCCTCTGTCGAGTATGGGATGCTGGGAGCATAGTCTTCCGCAGTGAAGACGTCACGGTCAACAGGCCAAATTCCGCTTTTCTTGAAGGCTGCAACAATAGTTGACCAGCGGAAGGTTTCCTCGCAGACTTCCATATACTGCTTAACAAAATCCTCCTTCCGCATTTCCGACCCAGTGAGAATGACAATGTCGTCGGAGACATTGATCCATTTCCGGGAGAAAGGCCCGAAAATACCGACGTCGAGGGGCTGAAGCTTGTGGGTCGTGTGCCGGGGAAGTAAAAGCACATTAATGTTGTATTCTGCCGTGAGATTGATGATCGTGATGGTCTCGTGCGAGCCGTGGCCATCGAGAATGAGCAAAATTGGCTTCCCCGATGTATTGTGGGCTGTCGCCTGAGGAATAAACGACAGCCTGAACCACTCTGAACCGATAAAATCATCGGTCCAGCCATTCGGGGACATGGCAATACTAAAAAATCCCAGCACATAAGAAAAGAGATTTAAGAGGACAGGGAAATGTACATAATATCATCGTCGTAGTCAAACCACTCGGGGCATCTGGCAGTTCCCGAGAACACGAAGCCTGGCTTGAGTTTAGTGCCATCCACACACATGGCCTCAATGATTGTGATGAGCTCCAAATTGGCGCTCCGGTGCTTGTATTTGGCCTTTTGTTTGCGCGAGTACAGATACTTCTGCCGGCTAGCCTTCTTCCCACCACCTCTCTGTACCCCTTTCTCATCCATATTGTAAACATTCTCAATGGGGATGTCATGATTTTCGACGAGTTCGGCAAGCATGTCAAAGAAGCGACCGACAACAGGCTTATTGAAAGCCTTTGCACGCTTTGGATCGAGGCCGGATGAGGTGGAGAAACCGACAGAGGGATGCCGTTTAAGGAAGCTATAGATCCAGTTACGGCTCGGCTTCCTGTGCAGGGGGTGTAGGTGCTGGGCACGAGCGCGGATTGTCTCTTTGCACATAGGAACACAGGTTGCACCAAGATGCTCGAGCCATTTAAAGAGGAAGTGCTCCACAGAAGGGCTGAGGAATTGTTGGGCCTCTCAAGCCTCTGTGGGGGATTTGCGAACATTAGTGAAGCGAGCATGGAGAGTAGAGTAATGAAGGCCAAAATCGCGGGAAGCCTGCTTGATGTTGGGTTTCTGGCCATTCTGCTTCTGTCGGAGAAGCTGTTCACACGTGCGCTTGATCTTCTGTTCCCTGTTCTCCGTGGGACGTAATGATACATCCTCTGGATTTATGACTGAAATCTGGAGGTCTTGGGTTCGAATCCCAAGGTGGTCTTATTTTGCACCATTTAATTAGCCCTTTGCTGGTAGCAGGTACCAGTAATGCATTACACTGGCAGTGAAAGATTGGAAGTAATGAAATGTTACTTCCAGTAGCTACTGGGTGTAATGCATCATTGGTACGTATATTACACTTGGAGGTGGTATCAATAAGACGAGGAGAAGAATACCCTCAAGGAGGAATAGGCAACCAAGACAAGGATGGTATCAATATGACGAGGAGAACACTGTTGGAGAACGAAAAACTCACATAAAGCTTCTTGGAATACAGAGCCGAGAGTGGAAATTGTTCCCGATGCAAGCAGCACGTGTTTAGCGAACGGGAAACTCACACACAGCTTCTTGGAATACAGAGCTGAGAGTGGAAATTGTTCCTGATGCGAGCAGCACGCATTTGGTGAACGGGAAACTCATGCACACCTTCTTGGAACATAGAACTGAGAGCGGAAATCGTTCCTGATGCAAGCAGCATGTGTTTGGCAAACAGAAAACTCATGCACAGCTTCCTGAAATGCAGAACTGAGAGCGGAAATCGTTCCCAACTGAAGGAGCACGCGTTTGGCGAACGGAAAACTCATGCACAGCCCCAGGAATGCAGAATTGAGGACGGAAAACTGAAGCACCATGTGCTCACTGAGCAGATATCTCACGCGCAGCACAGGAACAGAGCGGGAACTTCATTCAAGTCACAAAGACAGATGGAAACAGTCAAGGAAGCATGTGGCGATGGTCCAAACCCCGATTCGAGGAACGGAATGCGATAAGTCGGAGAAGGACAAGAGGAACATGTGGAGGGTGGTGCTAGACAGTCGATTTCCTATAAATACGAGACGATGCAATGAACAAAGACATCTAATTTTCCCATCCAAAAACTACCAGTGCATCTCAAGTGATACGCAAGTACCGCTCTTCAGGGTACACAACTACGAAAACCAAGGTCTCCAGGGCTACACCTTGGAGAACATCAACCCACTGCCTCGGATTGTCCATTGCTGTACGGACTGGTTGACAGAACAGTGTCTCAAGCACCATGCCAGTCACCACTCGAGTTCTATACCCCTGACTGCTCATATCGAATGGAACGGGTATTGACCTTCATCACAGCTCTCAAGAAGCTGACTCTGTCTGCTAGAGCTCGCAAACAGAAAGAAGAAGACAATTTGTAAAGGATTTAGTAGGGAACGGACTTGGAAAGAACAGAATGACGGACGGTAGTGGAGTTGCTGAAAACAAGTTTAGGGCCTCCCAGCACATGAAGCACCCTAGGAAGAGGTTGGAGGACCAAGGGTAGCTGTATACAAAAGAATTGAGAACAGCCCCATAGTGTTTATAACAATGGAAAACCGCATCACATCTGAACAGTCGTCCACTCCTTGACAGGATTGTAGAATGGGTCATGTTACAAAATTCAGGGAAGGCTAGACTTTTGGGCGGATCCTCTTCCGTACTTTCAAATAGCAAACTGTACGACCAGATAATCTCTGGGGCATATCAAAATCCTCTAAATAAACTGCACACATTTTACTGCTATCACTAGTCTCGTGCAGCAACACCATTATCTCCCCCAAGGACGAACACTCTCTACTTGCCCTTAGCACCACCACCTATCGGCACCTAGCAGAGGCGCAGTCAACGACACAGCGGGTGCTCCAGCAGGTGAACTCAGCCTGAGTTGAGGGTCAGAGCATAATAGCAGTGATGTATCTGGGCGACGGTGCAGGGGAGGTTCACTACATACTCTTTTCCTGATTTTCTTTCAATTTTTGTAGGGCTGGCACCAACACTTAGCGAAACATGTGTCCCTTCGGCAAGTCTCGCAGAAGGTCTTTTTTGCCATGTGGCTAAATTACACACCCGGTCATCTGAATGTTGTTTGGATCTACGGAACAGCCAGTTCGGGCGACTTATGCGCTATTGTTTTCCATGACGGTGATGTTTTCCTTTAGCATTGAACATAATCAGATCTTATACCGCTTGAACATCTCCTGGACCTGTATCGACATTTCCACTTCTCGAAAGTCTGTTTTGCTGCCTCCTGCATATGTGCATATCTTTCCCACTTGTTTCTGATATTTTGATTGGCCTCAGCACTCGGATTTCCATGTGAGAAATTCCAATCCTATTAGTGACCTACTTAGGTTCCGTTCATTGTCACAGGAAGTGGACCGGTATTTTGAATCAATATTTCCGCAGATGCTGGTGAGTTCATCATTTCATTCCATCTACCTCTGAGTGGTCCTAGTCTGCCTACAACTGCACCTTCCGGATACATCGCTCAACTGGTCGGCTGTACGCAGTGCCCCTGCGATCCGACAACATCAACGACTTCTGGTTCACAGGATCTCGGCCAATACCCATCCGCTTTCCTTGGAATTTTTTTTATGAATTAAGAATACACACCTGTCGGTTTAATTTGCGCCACTTCCGAAGGCAATTGGGCAAGAACTGAGCTCAAGCGAATGCATTTTGCACTTCTAGAACATTTTGCACTCCAAAGCTAATTATAGGAAGGAATTTCCACGCTTTGTTCGGGGCCACCGTGGTCAATTTGGGAGCCGCTGATAAGTGAGCTCCGAACCTAGGATGGAAACTAACAAAAACAGCCAAAACAAAATACTACAACCAAAGAATCGGATGGAACAGACGAATCTAATCCCAAACAACCAATAGTGTGCAGCAAGTGCGGTGTAACGTTCGTTCCAGAGGTACCAGATGAGTGTCAGTCCTGATTCAGAGCCTTGTAAAGGTTGATCGGGAGAAAGTTTAATTCAAGAAGTCGTTGTAAGACGTAGCAAGTGTTTGTTATGTACGAAACTAAGAAATCCCAGAGGATATCTGTTTCGGACACCAAGACTTGAGTCGGTTATGACCGACTATGACGATGGAAACTAAGGATCCAAAAGGATTCTGAGGTTTCCAACGCAAACAACACAGATAGAGTTTATTGGAATGAAGGGAACCGTGTGGTTCACCAATATTCCAAAGCGAAACTGAAAGTTCCGCAAAGTTTAACAAAGATGGTGGTGGTTCCAGACAACAAAACAACAAAACAGACGATTCCAAACGATTCCCAACCCAGTTCCCAACGATTCAAGGTCCAAGACCAGCGATTCTATACGATTCAAGACCCAAGGCCAGCGATTCAATACGATTCCCAACGATTCAATACGATTCAAGACCCAAGGCCAGCGATTCAATACGATTCCAACGATTCAATACGATTCAAGAGCCACGCTCAGACGTTTTATACAATCCAACAAACTGGTGATATTCCAACTCCTACAAACTGACGTTGGTAGGTGTCCGAAGATCGACTAAAAGTTTCCCTTGGTGTAAGCTAGGCTCACTAGTTGGGGGAAACTCCGTCCTCGACCCTAGAAACACCTCTAGCTACTTATACAATCCAGAATATGACTATGACAATGAAAGAATTAAGTAAAAGGTCTGTTTATCCGCCTCGCAGTCCGTGTATCCGTCTTGGCAATTAAAATATAACGAGTCCTATTGGTCGGGGGCACTGAGCACGCCATTCCGGGTATATTCCGACCGTTCCTTGGTAAGATTCTGCACATGGTGGATTGATGGCAGCTTAGGCATCAACCACCATGTAATCCTTTTGCAATGTAACTTGCTTTTTGGGAGTATCCCTCGAAGGTCTTCATGGAAACTAGAGTCTCCAGCCATGTAGGCTTCGAATGATACCCCACTTCGAGTGTGGATTCAGGATGGATACTCCAGAACGCTCCTATCACCCAAAGGGGAAGTCCTGGGAACTCCGGGATCGACGATCATGGGTCCCCTTCGCTTACTATCCCACTATGATGCCCGTTGCCGAGTAACCGACGCTTCGGCTACAACCGAAACACCGCCTCTGGTACCTTTCACGTCACCTGGATCGACGCGAACGCGTCAATACTCCCAAATAGATAACCACATAGTCGCTCATCGCTCTGGTCCTGGATGTTTCGGTATTGAAACTACCGAAACTACCAGTACCAACGAAATACCCTCTGGTTTAGTTGGGCTACACAATCTCCTACATGTTTCAGAGCGAGAACATGTCAGAAACACCTCTGGCTTCCACCAGGGTGTTGTCTCGTTGCTCTTGTGATGCTGGCCACAGGCCAGCTACTTCGGGTTCTTAGTACTGCCTCTAAT
Source organism: Mycena leptocephala (assembly GCA_029378395.1). Lineage (NCBI taxonomy): Eukaryota > Fungi > Basidiomycota > Agaricomycetes > Agaricales > Mycenaceae > Mycena > Mycena leptocephala. Next base: position 9,258 of record JARJLF010002465.1, read on the forward strand.
AAATGATACAATAGGAATGAACTACACATTTGAAACGCGAAAAATATAGCATTTTCATAGGTGTGTTCATTCACTGCTTATCACCGCTGTTTGCTGTTCGTCAAGCTATGTCGAAATTGCATCCCCATTGAATTTGGATGAATGTCAGATGATGTTAGGAGGAGAGGCAGCAGACTACGGCAAAGTCATGGAGAATGGTTGGACCCGCCTTCTAGTCGAGAAAATCATCTGAGCTCGTGGTATACTCTTCAAGTTTCAAGTGCGGGGACTTATGGAACAGCAACATCACCTTGGCGATATGGGTCTCGCATAAAGCTCGGCTCAGTCAAGCGAATCATATTTTCAGTCACCTTCGGATTAGTTCCAATTTCGGTGATTATGGTACAGTCTCGGTTTGTGGTCGATTTCATAACCGTATTGACTTCTTCAAACAGTCAACCTGCATCAAGTGGATTTCGACCTCGCCATTTCCGCGACTGCAGAAGCCCCACTGATGAGATTCCTATTTCTCTGCCCCAAAGATGACCTTCAAATCGGCCCCTCATCATTTAGATGGTCAGACTGTCCTGCTTATTGGTCTATCGACCCATCCGGTGTCGAGCGCCTTAGCACATAAGAGGCAGCACGTCTGAGGTTACCCACAATCCAACTGAATACAAAGATTATAGGAAGCGACTGGGAGGACATTGTTTATGCCGGACTCTGTCAGTTCCACAGGGCGAAGGGCTTTGATCCCGATTGCCAGGATGTGGTCCAACATCTACGATACCCACTTTATCAACAGTCCAACAAAGTTGATCCTCCATTTGCCTGTGGTGAGTCCACTGTCCTGAAGTGAAATACATTGTCGGCTCATAAATCCCACAAGTGAGTGGAGAGGACTCTGATGGCGGAGAAGATGTTGATTCCACATACACGGACTATGGGTCTGAAGAAACACGGAGTGCAGCCAGCGTGGATGATGATGATGATGATGATGATGATGGTCAAATTCTGGTTACTACATGTGGCCAGGTATGGCTATGGTAGTAGTACGATAAGAGTATTTGTGGCGTATAGTAGATTGGGTTTGGTTTGTAGTATGGTTGCTGATGGTAAGTATAATTCCATCCTCAAATATTGGGATACAGATGACAATATTGCGAGGAGCAGAGTCTGTTCACAGAAGACCGTGTAGACAACATGGAGACAATTCCTGTGAAGTGTTCATTTGAAGATACTGCCATTGGCATGCACAAGTAAATTCAGTTTCAAGTGATACATATTGTTCTGCTGATTTATTCAGCAGGAATGCCGTGACCCAGATGGGGAGCGGGGCCCAACAACAAGACGAGTTTGCCCTATGGCGTCTCATGCTCAACGAGAAAGCACAACTTATTCACTGTGTTCCCAGGCCGTGGAGACAGACCGTGTGTCCGTGGACAGACGTGTGCCGAGATGTCTTGGCAGACCCTGTCACCATGGCGGCTGCACAGCTTGGTTTCCCTGCACGGATGCGTGGCGGCCATCATGTAGACAGACCCTTCCTACCTGTGCCTCCACGTCGCAACACACCTCGGCATACCACCGCACACCTCGCCCAACCCTCTGCTTTCTGTCCTGCCTTCCTACTGGGAATATATGTGCTACCAAATGGCCGTGCATCAACAAACCCTGATTTTCACTGTAGTGCCTTGTAGTGCTCCGTAGTGGAACCTATTACTGCTGTAGTGGCCATAGTGCTCTGTAGTGCTTTGTCAAGACTGTAGTGCTATGTAGTGTCTGGCTGGCACTACATAGTGTTCTGCATTTTCTGTTCAAAAAACAATACCCAGTACACATTTGGAATGATCGCTAGTGTTAGTACTGATGATATTTCACAATCTGGATCTCATCCTTGCATGTTCCAGCCTTTTTCAAGGCGGTTGAAATTCTCAAAACCGCCGGCTCTCTGAAAGTATTTTGCGATTTGCACCTTAACGAAGCTGTTTCTTGAAAATTGACCTTAGACAAGTCTTGCAGTGCTCATCGCGCTCTACAACTTTCGTTTTTTGGTCTATTTTTAGATATAACCTATCACCCCCGCTTTTCAGTATGCAACAGATTCATGATTTAATTGGTTGACTGATATTTCAGAGGTTAGCACCTCAGAAGAATGAGCAGAGGAATGGCAAGAGAGGTGGAATGCGCTAGGAGAACAGCAAGCCTGAGCAAGGCCCACATATATAGCATATGTTTCCATATACACTGCGTTCCGACCCCTTGTAGGCACACACTGTGTCTACCGGCGTAGACAAAACATAGACAAACCTGTTCGCATACATATCTACAGCATGTAGACACTCTTGGTGTATGTGAGCCTACATGTGTTCAGTATGCCTATGTTTGTCTACGGCAGTAGGCCAAGGTAGACGAGCATAGTGGGATGCAGACCAATGTAATTGGGAAATAGCAAAATCGAGGTCAATTTCAAGTTGGGGAAGACCAAGGTGTGTCTACGGCTGTCGACAAACATAGGCGAAGCTAGGTGAAGTTTGTCTATGTGATGTAAGCTCACGTAGCCGAGGGAACACGAGCGTAGGGCTGTGCCGATGTCAACTTGCCTACTGCCATCAACACACGTAGGCTTACTTTGACCCACGTAGCTGAGCGTAGACGAGTGTAGGCAAGGGTGTGCCTACAAGGGGCGGAACGCAGTGATACATCCATGTTCACTTTAGTATGGTCAATCAACGGTATTCAACCAAATTGGGACAAGTCTGCTATCTAACAGGCAGGTCAGGCTAATCTCAACAGAGGTAGACATACCCTGTCTCCGTGAGGGAAGCACAGATTTGTGTCCGCCTGTGCCGAGGTGTGCGTCCGCATGTAGGCAAACCCTCTGTCTCCGCGACCCCAGAACGCAGTGAATATTGAGATGCACCGACTCGGTGTTTTCACGAAAGAAGAGTTTCTATCTCGCCTTGAACAAATCGAAGCTTGCTACGAAGAAGTTGCGACGATGCCGACTCTGGCTAAACAGCCTCGTCTTTCCAACGGGTTTTTCGAAAGATGTTGGAATTACTATTATAGGTCCCCCTCTGACAAAAGTCGTGATGGCATGTAAGGAAATCGTGTCCTTTGGGCCAATTTTTCTCGGCACGCCAAGTTAGGCTCATTAACATCTTATATACGCCCTCAAATAATTTCAGGATTTTTCAAGCTCTATATAGAGAGATATACACGCTCCGAGACTGCACCCCGATGTGGTAAAAACTTTTGACGGTGTTTTGGCAGGGTCACAAAATTGTCACAAAAAGTACCGTTTGATTTCTCTCAAGCTCTATGGATCTCAGGATGCTGCAAAATTTCATAGGAACATGCAAGGTGCTTATATACAGGTGCCTGATTTTTCTGCAGGCCATTGGTGTGTGAGGGAGGGTAGCATCAGTAAATTTACCACATCAGGGTGCAATGTCAGAGGGGGGCCTATGATAGTATATGATTGTTTGGCTCTTTCAATTTCACAGTGTAGTCTCCCTCTTTATACAATTACGGGTGTCCCTCTGAAGCTTTTAAACTCTGCCTTTGGCACATCAGCTTCAAATCCTTGGAATACCAGCCTTGAACTTCAGAAATCAGTATTAGCCTTCCGGTCACAAGCTGATACCCTCTTTCCATGCCTTCTGGAACGAGAGGAGCCGGAGGAGGAATTTCTCCTTGACCTGAGGTTCCCACCACGGGATCTTCCGAGGTCTCCATTTCGTATTGAGATTTCAAGGGAGGTGAGATTTTGAAGGTAGATCCCTCACTCAGATGGATGTTACGTGGGGAACTAATGGCCGTACCGAAGGTGACGGTTACTGGGCTAGTTTGACTAGTAGTGGCAGTACGTTCTGCTATTTCCACCGCTCTAGCTCGGACTTTGGGGACTGTAGAGGCTCCTTTAAATAAAGTGGGATTCGAAGCTCCAACTTTACTAGCGGAAGCTCTCTTCCCTGTTATCCCAGCTAAGGTTTCTTAGGAGAAATCGACCGAGATACTGATCGAGATTTATTATGGCGAGTCCTCCAAGAAGCCGCAGAGTCTGCAGCTGATGAGGTGTTGGCTTTAATTTGTTCGTCCTCGTTTGGGCGAACAGATTTCGCTGCGGACGCCCTGGTAGGGGCTAGTAAACGGGATCTGGCAGAATCCAGGTAGGGCGACCAAGAGATTTGACCTCTCCTAAGATGAAAGGCTCCTCGGGGCACTGAATGATATCCATGCGGTCTTCCTCTATATTCGAAGTAGTGTGTATCCGGTAAATTCGCAACTTCCTCAGGTAAACCAGCCAGGATATTGACAACTTCCCAGTGTATCGAGCTCGCAAGGGTTATAGGAGGTGTTCAACAGAAACAATGCCTCAGGTGCCAAATGGAAAGATAAAATACATTTTCGCAATTTCCTTTACATCACTAATTGCGGATGAATTAGCCTGGAAAAACTAGCTAGGTTTTGTGTCAGTCCGTTAAGAATTCATCGAGTTATGGGGAGTTCTTCGGAAATGTCCCAAAACAGAACATTTTTCACCGCGCCTTCGGTTCCGACATTAGCTGTAAGTGTAGGTAGATTTCCCAGGATGTCATACATGACTGATCAAATCTACCTGGAAAGGAAAATACGTATTTAGACAGATGAAGTCGCACTCAAGATTATAAGTACAGGACGAAAAATGTCCCTGGGTATAAAGATAAAAGAGAGTCCTTACACTTACAGGCACGAGGTTTAGGAAGTCCCTCAATAATTTTATGCTGCCGTTTGGGTCCCCGTGCCAAAACTCGGTGAACGACACAGATCTGAATATTGGCCTAATACAGTGATAAGCTGTGTATCTGTCTACGCGGGGAATTTACCAATTTCCTGTATTTCACGAATACCACACACGCACACTTCCTTATATACACGAGCTAGCGTGAGCCTCGAACGGCTAGTTACCAGTCACATAGTTCAGATTGGCTCTCCGAGGAGAATGTTGCAACAATCCTGGAAAGCATTGAAGCACGAGTCTCCGAGGAAACTCAATCAGATACAATCAGGCAGTACCCGAGGTTTTACCGGAAGCGCTGTTTTACTAGACTTGGATTCAGAGGGAGAGACGAGATTATAATAAAGTCATGGCAGGGTAACCAGACATAGTCCTGGGCCCGCCTCCGAGGAGACGTCAGTTTGGCGTTGTGTTGACCGGATAGTAGACGCGTTGCATCACGTGTTCTAAAAGAAAGCTGTGATCTTGAGTCAGCAACGATCGAGAGCCCAGGCCTAGCTTGACAGCTGTCTCGGAAAGACTGCCGAGCCTCGGAAGAATATCCGAGTCTCGGATATGCATCCGAGTCTCGGAAAGGCAACCGAATCTCGGATCGCTACCCGAAGCGGAAGAAGCCGAGTTGGCATCAGAAGGTTCAAACACTGGCTCACCCAGTCGGGATTTAGGTTCCTACAAAGGGCAGAGGAACTTCAGGATTACGGGAACACTCACCGAGGAGAACTAGACGAAGAAGACCTATCCGAGGAGCGAGTCGAACGAGGGATTATTCCGTTCCTCGAAGAACATCATTTCCAACCAAACTGGTTGTGAAGCCGCGCTTTGACCTGCGTCACTACAAGGGACCAATAGGCGTAGAGGGACGATCGGTAGACGACATATGGCGTGCTCAGTGGCTCGGGTTCCTTTCCGAGGCCACTTAATCATTATTTATCATCTCATTTTAACTGTATAAAAGGACCACATACCTACCTAGTTAGATAGCGAACTACCCGGAGCAGGGGCACAGGACAGTGTCACAGGTTTCGGTCAGTGTCGGCTCTAAAGGACATTTGCTACACGCACCTGTACTTTGTTACTCGGAAAGATTGATTGGCACACCGTTGGAATCTCATAGACCCATCCGCGTTCAATCGCATTTGAGTACATACCCGAGGCGGACCGTCTCAAAGTTTCTATTCTAGACGCAGCGGACCGTTGTTGTCGAACTCACTTCCTCTTGATATCCCGGCGGACCGTCGAGGATCGTACCCGCTGAAAAGCACAAACCTGTTCTTCGGAACAAAACACGCCAGTTCTCTGAACTGTAAACCACACATCTTATTGTTCACCCCATTGCTTGTGAAACTTGTCAAGGTTTCCGAGGAGATTGATTGACTTTGTCCGAGGAGAACATTTCCTCGTACAACTTTATTTCTTCCTCAACGAATCACCTGCGCTATAGAATCTAATACTTGATTCTCACCCCCGAACACGCACTGCTGTTCACTCATTGTCACGATTGGAGTTGTAGTTTGGTTTTGGTGTTGTTATAGTTTAGTGGATATATTTCCATTGAGCTAGAATAGCATTAGAGCGTTTCCACCGCACCTAGAGTGAAAGCCTTTCATCTGGAGCCCACCGCGAGGGGTATATAGCTCAGATTTCAATTGACGGAAAGATTCAAGTCCGTTAAAAACCTTCCTCGGAGACGATCAATCCTTGGACAATATTAAAGCTTAGCTCGAGAATTCCTCGGAAATCTTGAGTGAAACTTAGGCAATCTGTCATCAAACGAACAGACTGCTGAAAACTCTTCCTCGGCGGAGTTATCAGGTGTTGGATCCACACGAGAGACATCTTGGGCGAAACCCAAACCTCGGACCACTTCGCGGTCTCAACAGGCAGGACAAGGTCCTCCTTTTGAAACCGTTCCTCGAAAGAAAGTATCAATTGCAGAGCGGGCAAGGCAGTTAGCTGCAGAGCCCACTAGGCAAAGAGTCAGTGCTCTAAACGAACTACGAACGGCAGTTTCTCAACGAAGAGACGAACTGGATCAAACTCGGAATCCCACTTCAGGCGAAAGCTCTGAACCAGGAAGCCCCGTTGAACCACACAGTCCCCGCGAAGAAGCTTCCTCCTCGGAGAACGTTGCAGGCCCTTCACGTACTCTTAATACGTCCATTTCGAGTCCCGCGTCCCAGGTTGCAGTCCCAACTGTAACTCAAACACCTAAGGTCACACAGACCGCCCCAGTCGTTAACGCGACTACCAATCCTACTGGTCCTAACCCGACTAAAAAGAAAGCAATGGCTACACCCGGATTTAAAATCCCGTCCCCTTGGGACACCCGGAGTTGTCCGTCCTTCGATGGGAAAACTGCAGAGAGCTTGATGAAATATATCAAGAACTGTAAAATGATCATCAAGGGAGGAGGCATCACGGATGACAAGGAAAAGAAAGAGATAGTCTCGAGATACCTTACCATTAAAACGGCTGGAGAATGGGAGGGTATGAGTGGTTATACCACTGGGAACTTTGACGACTGGATCATCCAGATTGAGCAATTATTCCCCGAGATAAAAACTATGGAGGTTGGATCGCTTCTTGAGCTGGATAAAATCTGCCAAGAGTATCAGAAAGTGAAGAAGTCTGAACGAGGAAAGATTGAAAGATTGAATCTTTCTTTCGCACATGAGGCAAAGAAATTATCTATGCCTCCCTCCCTCGTAACCAACATCGCGCTGGTTGACAAGTACTTGTCCTGCTTCGATTCACAGTTCGTGACCGAAATTAGTTTCATGATAGCCCAGACTGTATACTGGGATAACAGTGCGACCACTGGTGGAAATTCAGGGCCACAGCAGAATCCACCTATAGGTGCCAAAGGGGTTGAACGCCCCGAGGAGACGATTCCGCTGCCTGCGTTGATGGAGTTAGTCTCAAAACTCTCTAAAGTCAACAATCTACGAACGGTTGCCTCGGCACATTTGGCGGTGCAGGAATCTATGATGGTCAACAGCTCTATGGGAGCCTCCTCGGGGAGTAGTACCAGCTCGGAGATGGTTAAATTGAGGCAGATCTCTCAGACCAGATGGATACGTTTGCATCTGACATTGCAAAGCTGAAAGATTCTCAAGAGCTTATCGAGAAACGGGCGAATAGTAGTCTCCAAAGGTTCGAGGAGAAGACTAGCTCTAGTTTCCAGAAGCTCGAGGAGTCGATTAAGCAGATGAACCAGTCTCTACGAGGGCCCGCACCTCATCAAGAGATTAGTCAAGCAGGTCAATCGTCAAATAGGTATGGCCAGGACCGAGGGTTTAAGTCCCAAAGCCAGGACCAACCAAACCGGGATTGCTATTATTGCTACTTGACCGGCCACATGGTTCGAGATTGTCCCTATAAACGAGAACATATCGACCAAGGCAGGATTCTTATAGAGAATGGTAGAATGAAACTCGGAGACGGTTCCCCGTTTCCTCGATATCCCGAATCGAAGAGCCAGAAACAGAGGGTAGACGATTATTATGGGAACAAACAGGTGCCTGGTGCGCCTCAGGTCCTCGTACAATCTTATTCTCAGCCCAGGCTCGATGTTATCACTACTTTTCACGTGGGAATAGATAATTTATGGGAGGTGTACGATACCAAGAGCGATGAGATCAGGACTGCAGAAGTTCAGCAGTACATAAGGTCGAATCAACCTCGGAATGACTACGTTCCGGTGTCTACGTACCAGGCCCAGGTTTTGCCTCAGTACGGAGGACAGGTGCAAACCTACTCTCCGAGCTATCAGCAATTCCAACAGTCACAGTACCAGATACCGAACTTTCCTATAAACCAGCCGCACCCAACATGCAGATTGATGGAATGAACATCAGTCAGCTCGTACAAGTTATGAAAGCTTTGAAAATGGCGGAAAATGATTCTCCATCTGCGCAAGCTCAGCTAGCACAGACTCGGGGAGGGGCTCGTAACTCGGGCCCCGATCCACAAAATTTCTAGACGGTTCAAGGAAGGCGGTAGAGACAGACCAGTCTCGAAGCAAGCCAGCTGAACCGCCGGAGGACCGTAATAAAGCTGGATCAAGGAATTCTATAACTACGAGAGCGACGAAGGGTAGCGAAAGTACTGATTGGAGGAGGAAAGACCCAGGAGTTGAAGTGGTGTTGACGCGGAGACAGAAAGGAAAGAGGAAGAGGAAAGAGGTTGTTGACGAGAACAACCCCGGATCCTCGGAGATCTTCGACGATGCTCAGGCCAGGGATGAGCCGACGCTTCCATACAGAAATGTTCCAGAACTTGTTCACAAGGACAATCAGAGGATCCAAAAATCCAATGAGAATATACCCGTGCAACACAGTTCGGTTCGCAAGGACGTTCCGAGGGGAGAAATCTCCGAGGACAATATACCCGCGAGAACCAAGGAAAAAGCGTACAAGTTGTCAAGGCCGATTGATAAACCCGGGACAGCTGAGAAGATTGTGGACGAGATTTGGAAGACAAGGGTGAACATTGAACTAGGGGATCTAGTTCGAGCCTCGCCCGAAGTGGCTGAGTTACTGCGACGGTCTGTCACGAAAGTGAGACGCAAACCGTTGAGGAGTCATAATCCTGTTGGAGTTCTTCTTCAGGAGAGTGCCTTTCCCTACATGGAGGACGACGACATCTAAGTCGTACTCCAGCATGATGCGATCCGGATAGAATCCCTTCCGAGGGTAGAAGCCTTGTATATCTCCACAGAGGAAGACTTGGTCTTTGATCCGAAAATGGAAGTTGGCAATATGGTAGTCTCTGACCCATATTTGTTATATTTATCTTCTTTGGGACCTGATGAAACCCCGAAGCAGGTATTTGTAGCAAATGACTCGGAATCGTTGCGAGTAATCTTTCCGAGGGTGAATGGTCAAGGATTTATAGAAGCAGTAGTGGACAGTGGATCCCAGATCGTTTCGATGGCTCTGATAGAGGCAGAGAAAATGGATCTTCAATGGGATCCTGATGTTCAAATCTACATGCAAAGTGCGAATGGCCAACTAAAGAAATCAGCTGGTATTGCGAGGAACGTTCCTTTTGTGTTCGGGGATATCACAGTGTACCTGCAAGTTCACGTTATTGATCAACCCGCGTACAAAGTCCTCCTCGGAAGGCCGTTCGACATCTTAACCAGAAGTCGAGTGACCAACAAAGCTGATGGCAGCCAGGACTTGCTTCTCCAAGATCCAAACACTGGCAAGAGACGTGTAGTCCCGACTAAGGCCAAAGGCGCGTACTCTGTATCAGAACGGCCTAAGCCTACGGTTGGCTCCTCGGAGAACATGACACCTGCACATGTGGGGCCCACGAAACAGGCAGATTTCCTTGAGAACTGTGCAAAGGCTAAGCCGGCGACCCGGAATCCGACTGTCGAGTCCGTTCCCGACGAGGATGATATTGACTATGCGGGAAGCGAATATTCCTCGGACGAATCTGATTTCTTTGAGAACGAGGAAAGCTCGGATTTTCACTAGGCTTCGATGAATTGATGGCGAGCTATCAACAAGGAGAACTAGCATTGAAATTCGGATTTAACGCAGCAAAGGAATTAGAGATTCAGGGATATCTTGAACCTCGGAAAGATGGGACCTTCTCCGAGGATGAAATCAGAGAAGCGTATATTGCAGCCTCGGGTGATTCCGAGGGTCTGAAAAATGATAGTCGAGCACAGATATTGTTCAACGAGTTTGTGAAACCTAATAGGAGGCAACGTAGATCAGGAGTGAACTATGATGTCTTTACTTGGGATGAGCATATTCCTGAGCATTTGTCTAACCTCTCGCAACAAAAGTTGAATCGTGGGAAGATTCCAGCACACAAACCTTCAAAGGCTTCCTGTACTTGTTGCCAGACTATCCAGTGGATAATGTCTGGAAATAAGAAGAAAGGGCCGAGTAGGAACTTGAAAGGAAAGAAGCAGGCCTCGAAGAAGGTACCAGCGATACCTACTCCAATAAGGAGAGTGTTTGCTGGTAAGAAGTATAAACCAGTTGCACTGAAAGTGCGTCCGGTGTATACTGACCTCCCGGAGCGGTTTAGAATCAAGAGGGAGATCAAAGGGAATCCTCTTGAGGGCATGCCAGGCTTAGCTGAAAATCCTGCTGATTTCGTACCAACTGGGAGATACACATTGGAACGGAAAGAGATCATTGATAAGATTCACGCAAAGGACTTCTTATGGTTAGAAGAGCGCAAATTGTTACATCATTTCATGATGCTTCAAAATGACGCCTTCGCCTGGGATGATTCTGAACGAGGGAGTTTTAGGAAAGACTTCTTCCCACCCATTGAGATCCCGGTGATTGAACACAAAGTATGGGTAGAACGAAGTATACCTATACCGCGTGGGCAACTCGAGATGGTGTGCGACTTGATCAAGAAAAAGATTGACGCTGGGGTCTACGAGCCTTCGAACTCCTCGTACAGGACCAAATTCTTCGGCGTAATAAAGAAAGATGGTAAGAGCGTTAGGCTAGTCCACGCTCTCGAACCATTGAATAAAGTGACCATTGCGCATTCTGGAGTCCCACCAGCTACTGAAGAACTTGCCAACCACTTTGCTGGTCGGGCTTGCGGTGCTGTACTGGACTTGTATTCGGGGTATGATCACCGGGATCTGGATGAGAATAGTCGTGACTTTATGACATTTCAGACTCCATTTGGGGCTTTGAGATTGGTCAAACTCCCACAAGGGTGGACTAACTCAGTTCCGATCTTCCACGATGATGTGACCTACATTCTCCGAGATGAGATCCCGCACGTAACCATTCCTATATCGACGATGTCCCTGTCCGAGGACCTGGCTCTCGTTATCAGGATAAGAATGGGAAATACGAGACTATTCCAGGCAACCGTGGAATTAGACGTTTTGTGTGGGAGCATTTCCAGAATCTGAATAGGATTGTTCAAAGGATTAAGTACTGTGGTGGTACTTTCTCTGGTCTAAAGGCCTTGCTATGCCTCGAGGAATTCCCAGTGGTTGGCCATATGTGTTCTTGGGAGGGTAGAAGACCATCCGAGGACCGTGTTGGCATAATATTGAGGTGGCCACCTTTGGAGAACGTCTCCGAGGTAAGGCAGTTCCTCGGAGTAGTCGGCCAGGTCCGTATGTTCATAAAGAACTACGGGAACATTTCTCGTCCTATACAAAGACTTCTCCGCGGAGACGTTGAGTTTGAATGGGGAGAGAAACAGCAAGACTCGATGGATCGAATAAAGATGGAAGTAGCTGTGTGTCGAGCCTTGAAGCTGTTGAATTACGACTGGGATTCGGACATCGTATTAGCAGTGGATACTTCTTGGAGATCAGTTGGGATACAGGTTTATCAACTAGATCCCGATGATCCAACCAAGAAGTATTTCGCGAAGTTCACGGCAATACCTCTGAACGATCGCGAATCACGGTTCTCACAACCAAAGAGGGAACTCTATGGGTTGTTAAGAGCTTTGGACCGCATGCAGTACTGGCTACTTGGAGCTCGGAAACTTGTGGTAGAGACCGATGCTCTTTACATCAAAGGGATGTTGACCAACCCCGGAATGGGTCCCAACGCAACGATTAATCGTTGGATAGAGAAGATCTTAATGTACCACTTCGCTTTGAAGCATGTGGCCGGCAAGAACTTCCCTCCTGATGGTTTATCGAGGCGAAGGTCCGCGGAAGGTGACGAGGAATGGCCTAACCCCGAGGACGGGTACGATGAGTTCGGGTTACCGGACATGCACCCTGACTGGGATCATGAAGGGAGACAGCCCTTGCCCTTTGACGAGTTCAAGGATATTATTGATACTCGAGGAGGGTATGAGCAGGAAATCATCCCTAAAGCTGCTTGGGAAGGGGACTTCCAGGAGGAATGCGTCTCGGCGTTCCTGTCCGAAGCAAGGGATGCTGAGGCAATCAGACAGGCCTACTATTCAGAAGGATTGATAATGCCGCAGTATTTGATGTCTCAGACCCGAGATGAAGAGCCTTTGCTACCCGAGGAAAAGTATAAGCTGGACCCTGCGTTCTGCGAAGACTATCCGGAGATACAACGGTCTCAGGCTGCCAGAGATCTCGATGATCGAATAGAGGTCATCAAGAAATGGTTGGCCAACCCACTTGAACGACCCGAAGGATTCGAAAATGAGGACCCTGATTGCAAGGGTTACTCTAGCTACGAGTATAAGAAGTTCATGAGATATGCGTCCAAGTTCTACCTTGATAAGCCAACTGGAAAGTTGTATCGAAGGGACGAGGGCGGAGCTCATAAGCTCGTAGTTGATAAGGAGTATCGGATGTATATGATGCGTGCTTCCCATGATAGTCTAGGCCATAAGGGTGCATATGCAACCAAAAGCCTAATAGACTTGAGGTTCTGGTGGCCTGATTGCTCTCAGGACGTGGATTGGTATGTCAAGACTTGTCATTTATGTCAAGTACGGCAGAAAACTCTCCTGCGCATCCCACCAAAGCCAACCATGGTCCCGAGTATCTTCCAGAAGGTACACGTCGACGTAATGATAATGGGAACACCTTCAAATGGGTGTAGACTGCTGGTCGCTGCCCGATGTGCTTTAACTAGATGGCTGGAAGCGAGAGCTCTCAGGTCAGATAATGGTGAAGCCCTCGGAAAGTTCCTGCTCGAGGAGATTATATGTCGATGGGGCTGTCCACAGGAGTTTGTAACAGACAATGCTCCACAGTTCATAGCCACGTTGAAATGGTTGTCCTCGAAATACGGAATTACAGGGATCAGAATCTCTCCGTACAACTCTCAGGCAAACGGACCGGTTGAACGAGGGCATTGGGATATCCGTCAGTCGCTCTTTAAGGCTACTGGTGGCGATGCCCGTAAATGGTTCTACTTCCTGCACAATGTAATTTGGGCTGATAGGATCACAATCCGTCGAGGACTTGGATGTTCTCCCTACTTTGCTTTATGTGGGGCACATCCTGTTATTCCTCTAGACATCGAGGAAGCGACATGGATGGTAGAGTTTCCTGGCACCATTATTTCCACGGCTGAACTTGTGGGTCTGCGCGCTAAGGCGTTGGCCAAGCACGTCCAACACGTCGAGGAGATGAGGGAGCGGGTGTCCGCGGAGAAACTTGCTGCTGTGCGCAGGTATGAGACAATACATGAGCACACTATCAAGGATTTCAACTTCCAACCTGGTGATTTGGTGCTAGTTCGCAACACGACTGTCGAGAAATCTTTGAATACCAAGATGGCTATTCGATATCTCGGGCCTATGGTTGTGGTACGGAGGACCAAGGGTGGTTCGTACTTGTGTTGTGAAATGAATGGTGCTATGTTTCACGGAAAGATCGCGCAGTTCCGTGTGGTACCATATATGGCTAGGGCTCACTTGGATCTCTCCGAGGATATCCTTAGCAGGATAGATCTCTCGAAAGAGGTTCTGGACGACCTCGTTGCCGAGGGAGATAAACCTGATGAGTACTACGGGAGGGATATGCAATTTCACCGTGTAAACTTGCGCCCAGACTGGCAAGAATTGGATCCGGATGAACTCTCCGAGGAGTATATTTCCGACGAGGATGAACCGGATTATGCGATGGAACCTGAAGTGGTTTACGACGAGGAGAACCCTCGGAGATCTAGTAGGAACCAGAAGAAATAAATGATATTCTGGCTACTGTTCGGACTCAAACTACGATGGGACAAGTATAAACGAGTGTAATGCAAGTTGGCTGAGGGCTGGCAATGCGTTAAAAAGACAGACAGACGAGTTGGACGAAATAGGACTGAGTTGGGGTGCGATGAGAAAAGAGCAACTATCCGAGGATGAGTGACTAGACTCTCCGAGGAACAGGACGCAAAACTCACCTAGTGCTCACGATGATCCTTGAGAGGTTCGATCTGGCGGTCAACGAGCCTTAGCAAGCATGACATGCTCGCGTTTAAGGCCCTCGTGAAGGCGCAACTCGTACGAAATATTGTGGAGGCAGACATCCATGTGGTTGCGAACGGTCCGCTCCATGCGGAGGAGCGCGTCGTTATCGAACTCGTGCGTCGGGCCACCAGCTGTCATGGATCTGGCAGCAGCGAGGAGCTCGACCTGTGTGCGAGTCTCGGCCTCTGTGAAGGAAGGTCAGAAAGATCTCTCCGAGGAGGAATGAGACATACGTTCGAAGGTTGGGGCAGCAGGCTCGTTGATAACCCGGGCGCTCATGTAACGGCGTTTGCGGGGAACTGGAGAGTCTGAATAATCGGAAGCCTTGAAATGAGGATACACCTGATTCAATTAATATCCAGAGAGGATGTTAAGTGGGCAACTCACACCGGACGCACGCCTGCTACTCTTGGACTTGCCGTTGGACTGAGTTAAAAATATTAGCTGAAGTCAAAAGGGCGTACTGAGACGCACGGGAGCTGGCTCGGAGACAGTGTCTCCCTCGGACTCGTCGTCGTCGATGACAATGGTCACTGCGGAAGTGCAAGCTTCATCGGCGAGGCCCGAGTCGAATGCCTTGAGAGCAGCAAAGTTAATGATGAGTTTCTTGACATAATCGCGAACGGGTTGAATGGCTAAGCTCACCGGGTGAGTAACCGAGGCAGTACCATCCATGGGATCATCACCTGCTTCTTCCTCGCTGGACTCAACGTCCGAGGGGACAATCTCGGAAGATTTCTTGGACTTCTTGGACTGATAGAATTGAGCGAAGGAATGAACAAGACGTGGAAGCGCACCTTAGTACTCTTCTTCTTCTTCTTCTTCTCCACAGCATGGGTCAACGCGAGTTCGCGTTCCTCACGAGCCTTCTCGGTTGCGAGCGACGTGGCCTTGGCAAGATCGGCACGAATGCGACCGGTGGTCTCGATGAGCTTGATGACCACCTTGATGCGTTTGTCCCACTCGCCAGGAGCACCTGCCCAAGCAGACGAGTATTTGGAACGTACGTTGAACAGAACGTCGCGAGGACAGGAGTGCGGGCAGTGGCCTCAGCGTACTGGACGAGGGGAGCCTGATGATTGGTTAGCAATGTCTCCGAGGACGAACGCGTCTACGAGATATAACTCACCAAGCGCCCGGCTTGGTCTCCAAGGTACTCGAGATGGGCAGTACGATCCTCGAAAGTGGCGTTTATCGCGCGGTTAACGCGCTGGACGTCGGCCCAAAGATCAGGAGGGAGACCTTCGGGACATTTGTTGGGATCGGGGAGAGCGGCCATGAATTGTCGAGTATGGGAAAATGCGAGTGGAATGAGAGTTGGATTGACCGCTATCGCCCTTAAATTCATTCGAGCGAACATGATCGAGTCATGGCTCGGGTAACTGAGGACAGTTACAATTTAAAAGGAGGGGAGAGGGGCAGCAAAATTCGAAATTTCGCTTGCTATCCGACGGTTGCTTAGAGCAAATGACAGAAAACGTCAACTTGGAGCCCTGGAAACATGATAGATAGGCTAATTGACATGCGGACGAGATGCGCAGTCTCCGAGGAAGTTAAGGAGTCTTGGAGCTGTGAACGCGGACCAATCCGGAGCAATCCATATAGAGATAGGGGGTTCGATCGGGAATGGAGTCTCCTCGGAAACGTCTCCGAGGCGGGTCGCCTCGAATGCCCGTGTTTGAAATGGATTTGGGCGGAAGTGCGGAGACCATCGTTCTGTGTACAACTTTCCGAGGCCGAAATGCGGGCAATAAAACGATATAATTGACGCTAGGCTACTGGGGCAGAGTACATGTAACTATTCGTCGAAGCAAGCTGCATACTCGGAGAGGTCAGACTCGCTAAAAACAGAGTTGTCCAGGCTGCGCTCGGGAGTCAGGTAGGCAGAAGCCACGCTCAAGGCGCCTTCCTCTCCTTGATACTTGAAAATGACCTTGTTGTCACCATGTCCTGCCGACGCGTTGAAGCGTACGAGGGAAGCGAACAAAGTATCGCAGATCTCGGACGAAGCCTCGTACTCCTTGGCAAGGTTGAATAGGGTGACGACAAGCTCGGTATCGAAAGACGAGACGAGGTTCGCGAACGCGGAGTGGGTCTTGAAAGGACTGACAACCGCGCTAGCACGGAAGTACTCTCCTACAAAAGGATAGAGAGCTGTGTAGCGCTCGAACTCGATCTGACGTCTGTAGTCCGTATGAGTCTCTACGAGGGAGTCAGTAGGACAACGAGAGGGATAAACAGAGACGTACTAAGATAGGCCATGGTCTTCTTGTCGTCAGCCTTGATAAACTCGGTCCACTCCCAGAGCGAAGCGAAAGTACAGCCAGTGGTCATGGAAAGGCAGCATTCGCGGCAGTCGTTGGACCACCCATCAAAGGTGCAGCCACAGCCTTTCTCGGCGCACTTGACACAGGCCTTCTCGGGCTAACGAGAATAATGAGTGAAGTCTCTGAGGAACGGCTTTCCGAGGACCAACCTTGCGTTGAATAAACATAAGGGTCAGTTCAGGAAAGAACTTGGTACGATCCACGATAGTGGGGACCAGGTTGCGAGACATAGCAGCAATGTTGGATTCGATGGCGTTGTTCATAGTGAAAGATGGGGCATTGCAGACGAGAATGCGAATAAAAGGACTTGGATGGGTTCCTCGGAGACTTGGACGGTTTCAAGTGCAACAAATATATCACTAGAAACGTACAAGCGATCGAGTGAACTACGGAAAGGGGCCTTCTAGACGACGTTCCACCATGTTGATCGCCCCCTCGGAATAACATTGACGCGACCATAAAACATAGATGTCAAGTACGGCTTGGCGGTCTACGAGGCTAGCGAGTCGTTCACGGTATTGATCGCGCGTACGGTTGTAATAACAACGGCGAAGGTATCGGAAGACGTTCGGGACGGAGGATTGCAGTTCTGATAGAGGGTACTTGTCACGACCGAAAGGAGTGCCTGGAAATCTATCAGAAGGAATTGTCTTCCTCGGAGAAGTTGCAAATACCTTGTTGCATCTTTTCACCGAGCTCTTTGAAAAACTTGTTCCAATTTGTCACTTCCATCAGGAAACAAGTAGGATCAAGGCGACGGTCGCAAGGGACGCAGGCACGGCCCCAAGATTTGATCTCGCATGGGAGATCGAGGATTTGACATTGGGCACATTTGTTGGTGGGCTGAAGAGGCTTAGTCAGCAGGTCTCCGAGGAAAACAGTCCACTCACGATATTGGTCTCAAGCATGTAGAGGGCATATTCCTCTTCCTCGCTTTCGAGACGCATGATGGAAGGAAGTGACAGAAGACCTGGTTTTCAGTCGCCTTTTTAAAGAACAGAGGGAACGGATCAAAACGCGGAAAGCGGAAGAGACTTGGAGCCGCCAGAGACAGGGGTCCATTTCTTACCCGATCTCTCCGAGGCTAAACCGGGGTCAACCTCTACGAGGGCGCTCTATTCGAGCTCGGACTTATAGTTACACCAGAAACTTAAAAAGAGCTCGCACAAAAGAGAACTCAAAAACGATTGATTCGCGTCAAGAAAGATAGGCTATTACATCGCGAGAAGATAATCGAGGACTTTTATCTACCGATTCAGTGGTACACTAAACGATAAAAGTCCGAAGTTGTCCGAGTAAAGAAAACGAAATTGATAGCAAGTCGACGCCCCCTCCCCGCAAACCGAGACTTAACGAAATGGGTGCCATTCACCCATTATTGAAGTCGGTTGCTAAAAGGGCGTCAGAAAGTCTACGAGGAAATCGAAAGATTTCGCTCACCATGAAGTTCAAGCCAATTTGGAGGGGCCCGCCGAGGCGTTGTTGTTCGAGGACCTACGAGTGCGCCTACGCTTGGAGCTGTCATCCTCCTCTTGGATTGGAGCCTCCGGTGCGGCGAGAGTGTCCTTGTACGACTTGGGGCTGGGGAATTTAAAACCAGAAACATCGTTGTCGTCATGCGCAGACATCTGAGAGTTGAACGAGGCGACGTGCTCGGGCTTGTGGCGCGCAGAGAGTGAAGCGGACGACTTGTTGAACTTCTCGACGCATACAGCCATGCGGTCACGCATCGAAGGAGTGGAGTTGTCGGGCGTGAAGCGGGACTCGAATTGTTCGGCGCCGATGAACTCGATGGCCTTGTTGGCGTGCTGGACGAGTTCTCGGAACTTGTCCTCGAACTCGAGGGTGTCCTCGGCCGCGATCTGTTGGGAACGGTGAGCGCGAATGAACACGGCTTGCATATCGGCGATGCGCTGGAAGATTTCTGTAGAGCGAGGGTTAGTTTGAACAGAGTCAAATCGAAAGACTTACGAAGGTGGCCTGGCTCAAACCAAGGCGCTGCCTCGAGTCGAAAACGTTCGAGCTGAAGCTCACTCGACCGGAAGGAGCATCCCTTGCGCTTCTGCGACTCGCAGGTAGTGCATTGGAAGTTCCATCCGCGGAATTCGCAATATTGATTGAACAAGATACATTCAAGGCACGAGAAACCCGGCTGGCGAGTGTCAGAAGAGGTTCCTCGGAGACGACTTGAGTACTTACATCCTCGAGAAGTTTCAACGTTATGTCCGAGATTTCCTTCTTGGACATCGGCGGGAGTTGTTGGAACCGTTCCGCGAGTGGAGGAAGTCGAACGCCTCGGTTGGATTCCTTATCCTTGCCTTTGACCGGCGGGCCGTTGGTTGCTTTGTACTTGGCGGTCAACGAGGGCCACCATGGGTGCCCGAGGGGAGCGTTGGGTGTCGACTCGTCGGGTGCCCAGATGAACGAATTCTGGGTATTGGCCTTAGGATTGAAGAACCACTGTTCGTCCTTCGGAAGGGCGTCGATTTGAGGCTGGGAACGCGGGTACGCGGAGAGGGGCTTGTCGAAAAACCCAAGGAAGCCGGGCGCAGGGTCGGGTTTCTGTGGAAGGATGAGCGATGGACTTAGAAGAGTTGTTCGGTTGCGCACCTGGGACTGATCGAACTTGGAGTCAGGAAGCAGCTCGGGGGCGTAGCTGACCGAGTCCTCGATGCGGCTGCCTCTGGGCTTCTTCTTGGAACGAGTGGACTTCTTGGCCTTTCCCTTTTCGGGGGTAGGGGCCTCGGATTTGCCTTCGCTTTCCTCGAGTTTGCGCTTTTTGGAAACTGGCGGGGGGCTGCGTCGGACTCGGAGTCCTCGACGACGGACGCGGACTTGAAGGTGCTTTTGCCTTTAGCGGTTGATTTGCCTAAAAAGAGAGTCAGATACCAATTAAAAACCTAGTCAGACGGACCTTTGGACGAGGGAGGAGCTGCGGGCTCGTCCTCGGAGTGGTCTGAAGGCGCGGGATGTTCTACGATCGAGGAGGGCTGCACCGCCGGATTCTTCTTCGAGCGCGTGGAAGGTCCTTTGGCGGGCGCGATTTTCGGTTTAACATCTGAAAAACGGTGCGAGTTAGTACTGAAAAGAACATGAAGAAGGGAGCAAACCGGGTGGAGCCGCGGACTGTTTGACGTTTCTCCGAGATGTACGACGGGAAGACTCCTCGAGAACCTCTGCAGCCTTGCTGCCTTGCATGGGTTTACCACGCGCAACCGGCACAGGGGAAGCGACAGGTGGCATAGGTCGGCGTTGTTGAGGACCGACGGGAGTAGGAAACCGCACGGATGGGCCGAAAACACTGGGGCCCGCCCTCGCTGGAGTGGCTTCACGCGAAGACAAGCTGTCGAGGACGTGTGGCGTTGGAGAGAGTTTCGAGGTCAAAAGTAGCGGTGTCTTCGATTTTGGCATCGGCCATTTTGGGGCTGGTGGGGGTGTCACCGGGCGAATGTACTTGAGCTCGGAGGGGATTTCCCAGTTGGGGCCGGCGTAAAGATGCTAGTTGGGGACGGGTTAGCTGTACGAGGCCGCTTATTTAAAAAACATACCTGGTATTCCGCGTTGGATTGCGGTTTGAACCAACCATATCTGGGGGTATACATGGCGGATTGTTCCGCGGAAAGGCGGCGAAAAGCGACCGAATGTGGTACAGAATCATCCATACCTCTTTCGGTTGGTCCACACCCTTCCAGCGCGTGAAGTGCATGTCCTAGAAATCAGAGAGGCTCGGAAAAGAAAATCTGTAACGCACGAGCGGGGGAGGTTTTTGATAAACAAATCGGCAATCTCTGCTTTCCCGTCGCTGGTTTTAGAGAGAGCGTCGAACCGGTCGCCATCGGCAGGAGCTGGAGGAGTGGCAAGTCTTCGAGGATCTGAGGTCGTACCACGGGTCATAGGGAGACCCTCCTCATCGAGAGTATAGGCCTCCCGCGATAAGTGCCGATGCGGGTTTGGGCGTCCGGTCGTCGTGGTTGGAGACGAACCGAGCGGAGGATTGCTTGAAGCGTCGTCGTCATCGTGAGCCCGAGGGCCCATGATGGAAAAGTCGAAAGGTGTACGCAGAGAGAGTGATGAGCGTGGGAGCGGACGTGGCGATGTGGGAGAAAGAGGGAGAAAAGTGGGCGCTGGCGTGATGTCCATTGTTATATAATGGCGTGCACGGTTGCGCAGGGATTGATGGAAGAAGCACAATGCGCTTCTTGGGGCTGCGCACTGAATGGGACCTAAATTAAATTTAGAGTTCATTCAGGGTTATGCCTTGAACATACGAGAAAGAGCGGGCTCTTGTACCTCTTCCACGGCAGCTCTCAACGAAAAGTTGGGTATCGTCGGAATGCTAGGAGGATGGTGGAGTCAATAGTCAAGAGGGGATAGGGGCTTAATGTCTCGATTCGGTTGTGGGTGCCAGATCAAAATGTCGATCTTTTAATTAAGTGGCTCGGCTAAGGGGCACGTGGCAAAATGGCAGACGGCGTTACCCGAAATGGGTATGCTTCCGCGGAAACACTGGAAGGGACTTGGCAGATTTCGAAGACGTTATGAGAAGCAGTAATATGCCTCGAATAGTAATTGCTCGGAGAAATTTGTTGAGCTTAATTGAATATGGGACTTAGACCTGTTATGACTTATTGGGCAGAGTTGACTGGGGACAGTCAAAATTAAAGGGTGGGGGAGATGATAAGCTGTGTATCTGTCTACGCGGGGAATTTACCAATTTCCCGTATTTCACGAATACCATACACGCACACTTCCTTATATACATGAGCTAGCGTGAGCCTCGAACGGCTAGTTACCAGTCACATAGTTCAGATTGGCTCTCCGAGGAGAATGTTGCAACAATCCTGGAAAGCATTGAAGCACGAGTCTCCGAGGAAACTCAATCAGATACAATCAGGCAGTACCCGAGGTTTTACCGGAAGCGCTGTTTTACTAGACTTGGATTCAGAGGGAGAGACGAGATTATAATAAAGTCATGGCAGGGTAACCAGACATAGTCCTGGACCCGCCTCCGAGGAGACGTCAGTTTGGCGTTGTGTTGACCGGATAGTAGACGCGTTGCATCACGTGTTCTAAAGGAAAGCTGTGATCTTGAATCAGCAATGATCGAGAGCCCAGACCTGGCTTGACAGCTGTCTCGGAAAGACTGCCGAGCCTCGGAAGGATATCCGAGTCTCGGAAAGGCAACCGAACTCGGATCGCTACCCGAAGCGGAAGAAGCCGAGTTGGCATCAGAAGGTTCAAACACTGGTTCACCCAGTCGGGATTTAGGTTCCTGCAAAGGGCAGAGGAACTTCAGGATTACGGGAACACTCACCGAGGAGAACTAGACGAAGAAGACTTATCCGAGGAGCGAGTCGAACAAGGGATTATTCCGTTCCTCGAAGAACATCATTTCCAACCAAACCGGTTGTGAAGCCGCGCTTTGACCTGCATCACTACGAGGGACCAATAGGCGTAGAGGGACGATCGGTAGACGACATATGGCGTGCTCAGTGGCTCGGGTTCCTTTCCGAGGTCACCTAATCATTATTTATCATCTCATTTTAACTGTATAAAAGGACCACATACCTACCTAGTTAGACAGCGAACTACCCGGAGCTGGGGCACAGGACAGTGTCACAGGTTTCGGTCAGTGTCGGCTCTAAAGGACATTTGCTACACACACCTGTACTTTGTTACTCGGAAAGATTGATTGGCACACCGTTGGAATCTCATAGACCCATCCGCGTTCAATCGCATTTGAGTACATACCCGAGGCGGACCGTCTCAAAGTTTCTATTCTAGATGCAGCGGACCGTTGTTGTCGAACTCACTTCCTCTTGATATCCCGGCGGACCGTCGAGGATCGTTACCGCTGAAAAGCACAAACCCGTTCTTCGGAACAAAACACGCCAGTTCTCTGAACTGTAAACCACACATCCTACTGTTCACCCCATTGCTTGTGAAACTTGTCAAGGTTTCCGAGGAGATTGATTGACTTTGTCCGAGGAGAACATTTCCTCGTACAACTTTATTATCTTCCTCGAACGAATCACCTGCGCTATAGAATCTAATACTTGATTCTCACCCCCGAACACGCACTGCTGTTCACTCATTGTCACGATTGGAGTTGTAGTTTGGTTTTGGTGTTGTTATAGTTTAGTGGATATATTTCCATTGAGCTAGAATAGCATTAGAGCGTTTCCACCGCACCTAGAGTGAAAGCCTTTCACCGTCTCTCTTCCTAGGACCTTTCCTGCGCAGCCATTGGTACTCCTAGTAGAGTTATGATCCCTAGCTGGAATTCTTGGGCTTATATGTTTATCTCCTTGATAGTGTACTTAGTTTGCACTAAAGTACTACAGCCAGTGGTTCGGAGCTCACCCTAGCTCTCCTTTAGTATCACCAGAACAGGTGCCCTAGGGCTGTCGTACAGGCCCTAGGGACACAATCTCTGCCAATCTCTGGGCTAGGCTTTAGCCTTAGAAATCGCAAAAATCGTGAGATTCAGCCTTCACATTTCGTGGGCCGTATCACCGGCATTTTCTTGCCCGTTTCGCTCGTCGTTCGGCTGCTCGTTCTCATCTCCCACATTGCCTTGAGTACCGAGGTTGCTGGGGGTGGAGTCCATGTCGAAGAGGAAGCGGCAGGAGGGTGGTGGTCGAGAACAAAGAAGTGAAATTTTCACTTACGGCATGATTGGTCACATAATCAATCACGTGCCGGGCCGACGGTCCGGCGGCCTGTCGGTCCGAAGAGTCCTGGGGGATTTTGACGACAAAATTTTACTTATATTTTCCATTCATATTCTTATCAACATTACAGACATGTTCCACCTCATTTCCTATCCGGGTTCCTCGGGGTGAGGAACCCAACTGTTATATCCATGCAACCATGTCCGGTTTTCAGCTGACATTCATCCTGGACCGGCCACTCTTCCAGTATCTGGCAGCTGGTCGTTCATCCGGTTGCCACTCGGAACGGGTTTTTACGCAATGAAGGATTACTGAGTGTTTCCCGTTTATCCGTAGGTCCACACGGTTCTTACTTCTACATTTGGATGTCGCTTTGTCTGACTCCAACTTCTATCTTCTTATTTGGACTTTGCTTTGACATTACTACTTATAGTAGTGACACGTATGTCTATGTATATAAACCCTATGTACTATGCTGTATTCCTCAGTTTGATAATTAACGTGCTTAGCCTCCTATCCTTTGCTTGGCTCCTTGAGTCCTCTCGTCCGGACTTCACCCGGACGTCTATCTCTCATCCTCTCCGCTCGATTGGCCAGATAGTAACGCTCACCCTATACGACACTCCTGTGGTGCTTGCATCCATCCTAGGCCGACCAGTCATCCTCTCATCGTCCGGTACTTCCTTCCGGTAACCGGCTTCCGAACGACCAGCCGGCATCCGGTCTTCCAACCTTGACTCGGGATATAACAGCTTTCCTGAGTGCGTAAAAGAGAGCTGCGAGGCTATTGCCATCAGTATCATCACAGACAGAGGCCCAGCGTCGGGGGATCAGAACGAGCCCCAACAGTCGTGGATCAGTGAAGAAATGGTGGAGAAATATATAGCAGGAGTTACTGGACAAAAAAGACCAGTGACCACGAATGAGGACACGTGGTCACATGTGACCATACATGACCACGCATCCATTGGGAGTGGGCACCGCCCTCCGGATCACTGATATCTTTGTACTTGTTTATTGATGAAGCCTCCCTGCCAGAGGCGGACATCGAGATGCCGACACATTTTTGAGGCGGCACTGTCTCCGGCCCGCCAAAGCTTGGAGGCCAAAATCGTTCAAATGTGTGTAGCTACAAGACCTAGTTGGGACTTTACAAAATTCAAATTTTCAAGTCCATGTGGGCTACGCTGGACATGCAATTTTTTACACCCTTCAAATCCCGAACTAGGTCTTGTAGATACAGGAAAATAAAAATATTTGACGTGTCCAGATTGGTACCGGATGGCCGAGACGCATCACAAAACGTGTTACAATCTAGACACCATCAAAGTGACCCAGATGCGTGACATCACGCCGTGACCCGACGCGCGGATATCGTCGACAACGCTCCTGCTCACGCTCTGAACGGATTTTACGGGCGCTAAACGGGGGGCACCGTGGTATGTCCTCTGTAATTTTACTTTGAGCCTCAAAAGCTCACAGAAATCCGAATTTCGGCGTGAAAAGTATTAAATCCCGCAATTCACATATCCACTCGCTCCTCTTTGTCTCTCTGTCTTCTGCGGCATACCATGGGGAAACAAGCGTCCATTAGACGTCCAAAAAAACGCTCCACAGCCCAGCAATCCCAGTCGAGGTCCTTGTGCAAAGGGAACAAAGAGAATGTCCCGCCTACTCCAGCGCCCAAAAAGCCCGTGCAGCAGCCCCGAGATTATAAACGGGACTTCCAGAACTTGCAAAGAAAGCATCGGCACACCCTTTCCTACAAAACAAAGCTTCAGCTGGCACTTGACAACTATAAAACAAAGTATACAGACACAAAAAAAGCCGCGGACTTGGCCAAACGTCGAGAACCCGAATTACAGCGTCGCGAGGCTGCATTGCAAGGCACACTGGACAAAGCACTATCAAAGAGTGTGAAAGAGACTGGCCTTTCGAAGGATGCTATAGTCGCTCTCCGAACGAAGAACAAAGCGCTGCAGCAAAGGGTTAAAAGATCTGCGGGGATTCTGGCCCAATCAATTGCGCGCGCCAAATCAAAGCCTACTTTCTGCCGAATAACGCACAAAGGGCCTATACCATTCAAGCTCGCAAACTCGCACGGATGATGGTGGATGCTGGGTGCGCTCGCGGCAAAGTTGGGTCGCTAATGCAACGCGTCGGGACATATCTGGGGTGCATATTGATAGGAAGATGGACCACCGCACTGTCAGTCGGGCCATCGGAGAGGGCGGTGTCGCTGCTAAAATGCAAGTTACATATGAACTCGGCTTGAATAACGGTAAGTTGACTGATTTAACTCATCTTGCGATGCTCAAATGGCCACAGGAATTACGATTAGCGCTGATAGCACTTCAAATCGCGGCATTAATATCGAAAGCTCACATATGGCCAATCGCGCGTCAGACTACAAGTCTGGGAACCTCGATATAGATCCCAATTCAATACCGCGGGTCCGCTTTCTCGGTGTCGAAAAAACCCTTGACCATTCCAGCGCCGAGTCAGTCAAGGGATGGCAGCAGCGCATCTTAGAGAATATGAAGCTTTTCAATGAAAGTCCGCTCGGCCGCCGCTTGAAAAAGAAGTACACCTTCCGCCACTTTCTCAAGACTGTCAGGGGGATGAACGGAGACCACGCGTCGCCTGAGAAAGCCACAGCGGGGGGAATCCAGGGCATGAAGCACGATGAGGGGGTGAAAGAACTGGGAGAAGAAGTACTGGCTGGCAAGGATTTCCTGGAGTTGGTGCTGTACCTGGCTGCCTGGAACGCGAAGAAGATAGCTCAGGTCGGTGGGACAGAGGCCTGGGATGCGTTGTCCGACACGGAGAAGGCAAAGCGAGACAAGGTGCTGATGGACGACATTGTGACATCCCTGGGAAAGGAAGCGTACGAGGCGTTGTCTCCGCAGGAACGCCGCAAGATTGATCTATTCATTTGGGGTGGGTGTTGCATGCACAAGGATTTGAATAGCTTCAAAGGGGGCAACACGGAGATGATGCTCGAGTGGGAGAAGCTCGGGGTGGCTGGTCCGATCCTGCTAGCCAACAAACAAAATGCCGCTACACTTCGCAATGTGCTGGATCCCAGTTTCCCCGCGGATGCTGAGCTTACCGAGGACGAACTCCGAGCATTCCAGGCTTCTACTCGTGGCGGTGTCAAGACTTGCGCGCTTGCAGGGCTATTTTCAATAATAAAGACGACAAGAAGGGTCAAGCAGATAAGCACGTCGATTTCATGACCCGCAAACTCGGCAAACCTCACCCGCGATTTCCTGACACAAATAACACTCGCTTTGGGAGCCACGGAAATGCTGCAGCTGAATTAATCACTTACCTCGACCTATACATCGAGATAATGGATGTCATTCAATGGTCCAAAGCCAACCCCTCCCTTACCAACATTGAGAAGAATCTACGGGACGCATTACTCGACCCTGCGACACTCACGGAGCTTTGCGCAATGATTTTTTACCAGCAAATCATCTCACACCCGTACCTTCGGCAGGTCCGTGGCCCCGGAACCGAGAACATAAATCTGCTGGACCTTGGGCCGTTGCATGTGGCAGTACGAGAGCACATCCAGCAAATTCTTGACAATCCCGACTTGATTTTTGGTGATGAATTGGCCTTCGAGACTGCAACACTCGATGGAAAGAACTGGCATGATGCGAAAGCCATTGAGGCAGTTATTAAACTTATGCCCTCCCTTCCACATCTGCAGCCCATCACAGTGGCTTTTTTTCGGGGCTCGCTCACAACCTTCATTCGTTTCTCCGTGGAGTTTGCACCTGGGGGTTTGATTGATGGATGCTCGGCAACCGAGAAAGAGGAGGCATGGATGCCGCCTACCAACGATGCGAACGAGGGCGGTCTTGGAGCCTATCGTGTTGCTATTCGAGGAAAACCCACGCTGACTTTACATCAATACAACTCACTGGCGATGTACAGACGGAACAACACCGAGGACTTCATGGACGCCGTTCTGACAGATGAAGATCATCTTTACATCATGCGAGAAGCCCGAAAGATTGATTCTAGTGGGCTCGAGGCTTTGCGCCGACAAGAAATTGTGGATTTTCGCCTCAAAACTGCCGAAATGAACAAGGCAAGGGCACTCGCGGTTGCGCAAAAGGCCTTGGAAACCCGTCGAGAGCTCCGGAAAGTTGTTATTGTCTCCAGAACCGCAAATCTCAGCGACCTCACCATCCCCAAAATTCATTTGCAACCGAATTCTCTTCGACTTCGCGGTGTTCCGAATATTTTGGCCAACAGCAGATACGCTCGGAAACCAGCAAAATTGGAGGCTCTTGAGGCAGCCTTGAGAATTTATCGAGCTGATATCTCAAAATACCCCCTCCCTCATGATCCAGAAGCTGATCTTGGGCCAGAAGCGTTGACAGTCGAGGTGCCTATTGTGGAGGATTGGACAGCCGAGGAGGACATTGAAATGGAGGAATAAATATTAATACAGCTCAATTTAAATTATTTTGGATATATAACAGTGTATGTGAGGCCATTAGGCACTCAAATCAATCGAGA